>ML825721.1:41348-52566 GCA_009831015.1 Picea engelmannii | reverse complement strand
ACTGAAGTTCTTTAAGGTTTCTTGGATGTTCTAATTTTAGTATGGACTCGATTCGGCTGGGGTCAATCCTGATACCTTCTTTAGAGATCATATGTCCCAGTAGTTTTCCTTCTTCTAACCCAAAAAGACACTTCTTGGGATTTAAATAAATCTCGAACCTCCTACACTTTTCGAAAACTCGTCTAAGATGTCGCAGGTGTTCATCATCGGATTGGGAAAATACAGTCACGTCATCTATATAAATGACAATAAACTTACCTGCCTCTTCTATGAAGGCAATATCCATTGCCCTTTGGAAGGTGGCTCCTACATTCATCAAACCAAAAGGCATTTTCACGTACATGAAAGTGCCCCATGGTGTGGTGAAAGCAGTTTTTTCCTGATCGTTTGGATGAACTAGGACCTGGTTGTAGCCGGAGAAACCATCTAGCAGAGAAATTCGACTAGATCTGACCACTCTTTGCAGGAGGTGATCCATTTTAGGCAAGGGGTAATTATCCTTCAAGGATGCTTTGTTCAGATTATAGAAATCTATGCAGAGTCTGATTTCCCCAGTTTTCTTATGTGTGGGGACTAAATTAGAAACCCACTTAGAGAAACATAGTGGGACTATGATCTTGGCATCATACATTTTCTTAATCTCTTTTTCTATCAGGGGAAGCAACTTGTGATTTATCCTCCTAAGTTTTTGCCTGAACGGTTTCTGGTCTTCCTTTATGGGAATCCTATGTTGTATGATGCTGGTGTCATAGGCTTTCAGATCTTCATAGCCCCAGGCAAAAACGTCTGAATATTCTTTGAATAGTTCAATGTACTTCAGATTTTGTTCTGGGGGTAAAGATTTGGACAGTTTGACCATCCTAGGCTTCTCTTTAGTTCCTATATTGCATTCCTCTACCTCTTGCCCCTGAGTTTCTATTTTTGGTTTCCTAGCTACATCGTCATTGTCAAACAGATCTTCTAAAGGGACAATCCCTCTAGGCAACACATTTCTTTTCAATTGTAAAATTTCGGCATCTATTTCGTCATCTCCTAACTCTCCTGAATCTATTGTATCTTATGTATCTACCGTATTTACAATATTCACACTATCTATTTCAAATTCAGAATTATTTACATTCTCATTTTCATTGTCTACATCTATGTTTGTACATTCGAAATCGTTCTTGCATTGTAGAAAGTCCTCTATCTGATCGTCATTTCCAAACACTTGCCAATACCTGATATTATTGGGCACTGTCAGTCTGCATTTCACTTCAACAGTGTATGGGCGAGTTTGGAAGAAAGGGATCTTGCAGGAAGCAGCTAACGTAGCTAATCCGTCATCCAAAATATTATGTCCCCTTGGCATTGACTTCAAGTCCACCTCATTAAAACATTTCAAGGCATCAAGAACGACATTCCTGTAGGCTCTAAGGCACGAGTGTTTAGCGGCATACTCACCTTTAATTTGTTTGATTATTAATTTAGAGTCACCCCTTACCATTACTTCATAGCACCAACTTTTTTCAACAGCTTCAGACCTAACATTAAAGCTTCATACTCGGCAACGCTGTTAGTGCAGTGGAAATTTAACTTATAGGAATGATTTTCTGAATATCTTTTCTGATGGTTATGCAGCCAGAATCTAGCTCCTACTCCTTCTTTACTCAGAGCTCCATCAAAATCCATGCTCCAGAAATCAGCATGGAACTCCTCAGTGATTACATTTTTCATCTTGGTTGCCTCACTGTTTTCTGGACCTTCACCTTGACTAGCTACCTCTTCCGCCAGCTGAATTTCTGGCTCTTCAGTATCACCATCATTGTACAAGATGAACGAATCTAAATCGGAATGAGCAGAGTAAAGGGGGTAATTGTGAGGTTTCTATTGACTGCTGACCATATACTTCATCGGTGTTTCTCTATATAACCTCCTATGTTGTCCAAACACTGGGATAGTGGCGTAAGACATATCCAGCTGCAGGGTTCCTTTCAGCTTATCTCCCCAGGACCTGGAGAGCAAAATTCCATACTTAGGTGGAATGTCTGCAACCACTACGTCCATTACCATGCTTTTAGAAGGGATCTTCACCAGGGTGATGCACAAATCTTTAATCAAACTAATACATTTGACTTTGTTGGAGTCAAACGAGTGGAAATCTTTGTAAGGCCTAGTGACCTCCAATCCCAGTTTTTCCATTACTTCTTTAGGCATTAAATTATGTGAGGCACCTGAATCTAGCATGGCGTTGTGCAATATTAAATCGTGTATATTCAAACTGATGTAAAAGGGAGCTACATCACCGGTATCATCTCGACCATTTACTTCAGGTCCGAAAAGGAGCTCGGGATGATCGTCAGTAAGGTTCACCGTGTCTGAATGAGTCACTGATCCAATAGTCAAGGCTCTGGTACCTATGTCAGGTTCAATGGCTAACGCTTTTAATACCTGTGAACGATAACCGCCTCTGCTCATCAACTTAGTAAGTGGGATAGGAATTTTAATTTTGGCCAATTCTCCTTCTAGGCTGAAAGGTGCAGGAGCTCGAGCCTGACTCATTAATTCTGGTTGGTCCACCATATTTTTTCGCTCAGAAGTACTGGGTGGATTAATAGGTGGAAATTCAGGTTGTACTGGTCTCTTCAATATGGTGATGTTTTTCTTCACCAGAGTGTCGGTTTTACCCTTCTCAGAAGATTTTTTAGCAATGGTCTTCTCGGGAGTTTTTTCAGTCTCCGCTTCCTTCTGCATCTCGGTCGGCTTTTTCGAGGAATTTCCTTCTGTCTTCTTACTTCGCAGATTGTATTGATGTTGCACCTCCAAAATAGTGTTTTCAAAATCCTGTTGTCTTTCATCCTCGGCCTCCTCACTTACCTTTGTTTGATTTAGCAGAAAAAGTTCCTGCTCTTCTTGAGTAAGGAAAATGGCCTCATTGTCATGAATGCCCATGAGGTTGATATGAGTGTCCTCCAATTCCTCGATTATTTCCCCCCCTTCATCAACATAGTTTTCTTGCAGGGGAGGCCTGATCGGCTGATCAGGACCTCTCTGATCTCTTTGATCTCTTTGATCTCTCGGATCTCTTTTATCTCTTTTCCTGATTTGAGGAGGGTTTCTTCTAAAATTGGGGTTTCAAATCTGTGGGGCAGGTGTGTTGTCTCTCGGAGGATTTCTTTCTGAAATATTCATTCTTTCCATCATAAATTCCACCGTTCGGGCCAAAGAATCCAGCTTGGAATCTATGTTTGACGTGGAAGGTTCTTCTTTGATTGTGACTCTCCTTTCTGACCTTTGACGGGCTCGTTTTGCCAACAGGTTAGCCTCCACACTAATAGCGCTTTTTTGCATGTCTTCAAGGGTGGGAGCATTTCTTTCTCTTAATTGGTAGGACATGTCAGCATCGAATCCATCAGGGAATTTAATCAAGGCCAAACCTTGGGGAGGTTTGATTTCAGTTGGGATTGCATTATACAAATTGTTAAAACGGGTGCAGTAATCTTGTACCGTCTCACCTTGGTTTCTTTTTATATTCTCGTATTCTGACAGTATCTGAAGAGGGTTTTTCTTTATCTCCCATTGGTCAAGAAAAATTCTCTGGAACGCGACAAGGTCAGGGATTGATGTGGCAGGTAAGGCTTTGAATCATTTTTTGATGTCCCCTGTTAGACTCTGGGTGAACAGTCTCATTTGAACGTCGACTTCGTCCACTTCTTGTAGATCCAAGTAGTCGTTCATTTTATCCACATGTTGTTGTGCGTTTAATGTTCCGGTTGCATTGAACTGTGGAAGTCTAGTCTGATAGTCTTGGGGCATGGCATGTAGTGGTGCAGCTAACACCAAAGGGGCATACCGGGCTTCCATGACGGGTGGAGGAGGTGGGGCGACGACCCGGGTGGTTTGAGAGGTAGCGACGGAAGACGAAGTCGATGAAGGACTGGGTGGTACTGAGGGAGTGATTTGTAGTTTATCTGTAGGAGACAAGACTTCGGGGGTTCGGGGTTGCAACGCAGTTGGGTCGAAGATGAGCTTAGATGCAAAGGTTTCAGACCGTGTTCTAACCAGGTTTCGTAGTGGAAAAGGGTCAAGATCAAGGTTTTGAAGGATGTCCTGTTCTTCGGAAAGGAAGGGAGACTTATGAGGGGGAGTATAACTCACTGAACCGATAACTAAGGTTTTTTGCCTCAACAATTGTTCGGGATTGTCTATTGTTGTTGAGGGTTCTGGGTCTGGATGAGATCGAGTGTGAACTTTCTTGGGAGCCAGAACTCTTTTTGGTTTATATATATATATATATATATTATTTTATGGTGGAGGAAACGAGGGGAGATTTCTAGGCTGACGTCGTCTAGCTTCCAATTGTTCTTGAGCAGCTATGTCTCGTTCAATGGCTTCCCATGAATGTTCGAGTTCTTCCTTGTTATTGGCAGTTTTGAGGACTATGTCAAAAAGGTTTGATGCGATATGCTTTTGATTTGCTAGTCTGGGCTCGATATTAGGTTGTACTGCCGCATGGACAGTCATAGAGGAACATTAAGAGTGGGAAACGTTTCAACGGGAGATTCTGAAAATAATATATACAGGGTTAATCAACCTCTAATCCTTACTTTCTTCTCAGAGTCAACCTTCTTTAGGGGGGAGAAAAGTGAGGTACTCAGTTTTAGTTCGTCCCCAGTATGGTCGCCATTTATGTTAGCACTCCGTAAATTTCCCATAGGTTGAGAAAGAAGAAATCTACAAAGGTAACCTTAACCAACCGCTTTAAAGCTGGGATCTCTCTATATGATTTATCTTTGCTTTTGATTTTGAATATTAGGCTAGGTAAAGGCACAAGTACATTTGTTGTAAAAGTGGTTTCTAAATTGGTTGAGACAATCTACCCATCCATTGGGCTATGGGGTCTGTGTTTCATCAAATAAAAGATACAACCAGAAATGCCAAAAAAGAACTACACAGGGCGAGATAATACATTCACTGGATCTTTAATAATTAAAATGATGGAGAGAGGAAAAGATAAGAAAAATAACTTCAACTAACAAGCAGTTATGAATTTCTTAATTGAAGGTACTAGAAGATAAACATGAAAATCCTTAGAATCGGAAACAGGGTATCCAAGATAAATCCTGCAACTTGACGTTATTCTTAAAGATTAGTCCTAGAAAACAAAATGATTACAGAGAAAGAAAAACATTTAACTTAAGAAATCACATCACCAGTGAACATACGCAAGAATCCTGTAAAGTGCCTCTTCTTTATTAATGGTCGATCTCCTAAAAAATGATACAGTTTAGTAGCAGTAGGGTGTGTGAAACAACAACCCCCAATACTTCGAGAGTTGAAGTATTTATAATTCAAATTACAAACGTTCCTGTCATAACTGATCAGGACATGCTCATTCTATTTTTAGTCTAACTACTTTAACTAATCAAAAATTGTTTGATGACTCATTACAACTGCATGCAGAAATTTTTGGGGTAGGATGTTGGCGAGTTTCTTTCACAATCTCTTCTGACTGGACCGGTGACTGGATTGTGACAGCTCATCAGCTAATCTAGCAGATCACACAGTTCTTCCCATCGGATATGACCTGGCACTGTGACTTTGAGCAATCTCCTATACACTTCGTCCATTTCCGTATATTTAGCAAATGTAGGCTTGATTGTGAATATGTGTTTAATTTCGTGTTGGATACTAATATCCAACTACAAGGCCTCCATGAATTATTTTCCTGTGATTCTTCCCTGTACACCTGCAAATTTGGAACTGTCTTTAGATACTTCAGTCAACCTTTTCTTGTAATCAGGGAGTGTCATTAATTTGTCATTAATGACCTTCAGACCAGGCAGGCCCTTCCTTTGAAGAGCATCTATCTTATTGAAAAACTTATGCACTCCTTGATCCATGACTTGGATCTTTTCCTCAAGCTGAAGCATGAGACCCCTTTTGGTAAGGACCCTTTTCACCTCCAATATAGTTTATGTCCTGTCCTCAATCTTCAACTCTTCGAGTTCCTCCCTGGTCTTGGAATTCAGGAACTGTATGATTTCATTCGCTTGGGCTGGCATGTCTCCCAACTCCATTCTGATTTTCTCAACAACTTGCTTACTTCTCTCGAGCAACTCATTCTGTTCAAACATGATTTGAACCATTGTCCAGATTTCGTTCATGGACTTGGAAATATCTGTCCACACAATCTCTTTCACCTCTGCCAAAGTCTTTCCTGCCATTGTCTGTTTCTGGAGTTGCTGTAACTCATTCTTGATTTGCTCATTCACCTGTTTCTCCTTGGATAGACTTGTCTGGAAAGAAGTCTTTAGTTCTTGGAGATTCTCCACTTCTTTCTTAAGCCTGCCGATTTTTTATTCTTACAGGTTCATTCTCTCCATAGACTTGGCCAGGTCCGTTGTTCCCTCTGGTAGTGGCACTGATGCGTTAGATGGAACGGTTGTCACTGTTGCTGTGCTCAATCCTGCAATTGGGATGGCATTCAATGGAATGCCTTCCATTGTCTTTGCTTTCTCTTTCTCTTTCAGTAGTCTATCCATCTCAACCTCCATTTCCTTTAGTTGAGCATTCTGCTCCATGAGTAACTTTAACATCTCATCCTTTTCCCCTTCCTTTTCAGCTATCTCCTTTGCCTGTGGGTCCTTTGTGGGAGGGAGGTTAAGTTGTTTTCTTAAGGATGCGATGTCAGCATTTTTCTTTTTGATCATCTCTTCGGCAGCCTTGACGTTCGCAGGGTCATAACCGATTTCGAGGACCAGCTCCTCCAGCGTCTTGATTTTTTTGTCCTTCGCGAAAGATGATATTTTCTCCAGCTTCAGTTGGGTCTGGGCATTTCTCAGAGCTACCCTAAATTTTGATGCGGAAGCTGTAGCGTGGGCCAAAGTGTGGAAAACCATCTTGCCAGTTTGCTTGTGCAGATCCATATGATCTGCTGGATGCACGTCTTTAGCCTGAAACTCGAATGTGTCCCTTTTATAATCTGATATAACCTTGGGATCCGACACTTGTGCTTGGAGGTAAGCCATATGCATCCTACCTTTCTCTGTATCAAATGCTGAAAGAAGCATGTGTTGAGCTATGGATGACTGCTTCTGGAACTGGGCATAAGTGCTGGTAGTAAGAGTCTGGTTTTTCTTCTTGATCAAATCATATTTTTCAAAAATGCCCAACTTGGGCCCGGTCTTACTTGGTGGAGCATTTGTGGGAGAGTCTGTGAGTTTTATAGCTGATGTTATTGCCTTGTGCTGACTCGAGCCGAAAGGTAGACTAGCAGGCTTGACCCCTAGGGTGGCCACTATGGTGGTTGTGATCTCTTGCTCTACTGTCGTGCCTGTATTTAAAACTTCCCTTGGCTTTTTGGTGTTCATCTTAAACTCCTCCGATGACACCTCTGTTACAGGAGAAGACGATTCTTGTCGGGGCCTCTTTTCCTTGGGATTCTAAGGTGTGGCAGTGGGTGGCGCGCTTGTTGAGGGAACCTGCTTTTCCACCCTGATAGTTGGTTCCATGTCCACCAATGTATCAGGCTCCCATTCTGTCTGATTTGCAAATCTCTCGATTTTCGGCTTGGGCTCATGCACATATGGGGCATTTTTATTTTTGACTCTCATTTCAGAAATGATCCCGCAGGGATCATAAAGCCAGGTGAAACTTGTAAGGAATTTCATTTCCCTTAACATTTTGTCTGCTTCATCACCCGCACCTCTAGCATTGCAGATGAAAGAGCCAATCTGCCCTTTGATCCGCAATTGTTGCTTATTTTTAAGGGAAACAAAGTGAATATCATTAGAATTCATAATTTGCCTAATATATTCCAATGCAAAAATTCTTACCGGTATATATCTCGGCAGCTTGTACGGTGCCAATTCGCACCCATAAACTCGGATCTCAGAGTGATCCTAATACAAGTACCAGTCTCCTGTCTTCGCATTGTCCGAGAGGTGTAGAATTCTCCGTACTTCGTCATTTATTTGTGGCTCAGGCATGCCACTCAACATACTTACCACAGGGTGGTAAAACTGATCAATGAACGTTGTGAAGTCATATTCGATAGAATTGTGTTTCAGAAGAGAAGTCCACGCAGTGACTGGCTGGGGCCTCTCGTCGGCGTCCATCTTCTGCATGGAGAAATTGAACCTGTCGTCTTGGAAATAGACGAACATGTAAGCCAGAATGGATGAATACCTGAACATGCCCTCTGTGGCGAAATTCACAAATTGTTCATGGATGTTATTGGCCAGGAAGGTACTGTAGTCGAATTGCGTGGTTGGTTGTTCGTCATTTGAGAAAATGGACAGAAAACCCAGGATGGGTTCATCTACCCATTGATCAGAGAAGTAACTAAGCAGGGCAGATAGGGAAGAAATAATTTGATTTCCCTTGGTGGAAAACAAGGAAGAAGGGTACGGGGGATTTGTGGACCGGAGCAGAGCGGAGGTGGGGAGAAAAAGCTCAAAGATCTGAGATCTCTGAGGGAAAGTCATTTTCTGGTATAGTTCAGTGAGGACTTCTAAGCTGAATGGGGACGCAGATTCAGCACGGGTTATCTGCATCATCTGGTCAATATCTTATGGGGTGGTTAAGAGGAGGACGTCTCCAGACGAAGAAACAATGGCTTTCTGGTCGGGGACGTAATGGGCTTGGCATTTGAGGGAGAACTCTGGGAAATGATGAATTCGGGGGAAGAGATACAGGGGCAAATTGGACTCCTAGAGTCCAATTTCGTCACTTTGGTCCAGGAAGACTTCCCGGAGCCATGACTGCAGATCAGAAAATTCAAAACTACAGACAGTATCCGCAATCAAACGGTCTTTATCTACCAAGGGAACCTTAATCAGGTCAACCGAAGGAGGAAGAAGAGGATTTTCTTCTTCTTCCGCTTGTCTAGGCTTTGACACCATTTCGGAAACTGTACCTGCAAATAAACAATACGTTAGTGGGGTCAACTAGATTGTAGGTGAAGGCGATGTGGAAGAAATGGAGGAATAAGAGGGTTCTGGCGCGATGGATGAATAACGAATGAAAAGGGAAAATGGTAGTTTTATTCAAAATTGGGGTTGGTTTGGCGCGGGAGATACGGTCAGCATGACAACGGGCATATTATCTAGTTATTAATGGACAACGGGCCACTTGGGGTGATATGGCAGGTGACGGAGACCAGAGTATACGGACGACTGACGTGGAGGTTTGTGATTGGGGGTAAAATTCACCAAAGGAGGCTGTCTATGAGTGAAGGGGGTTATGGTACTGACAACATGGACTGGCGGAAGTTATGAGAAGTGACCCGACCCCAGGAGCAAGTGGAGAAAGTGGGCTCAGTGGAGGGTGACGTCCAGGGGCGACGGGATGTCAGGCAGCAGGTGGAGGATGGGACTTCTAAACCAATAGGACAACGCCACATGTAACAAGGGGCCCGTCGTAAGGAAAATTCATTCCGGACCCCCCCCCTTTGATTAAAAGCAGAATACCAAGGGGGTTCCAAAATCCATCGTGATCCATTGATCTGTGCGCTGGCTTCCTGACCGTAGATCTTAGCTCGCTCTTTAATACCAATTCTGGACCCCCCCCCTCCATTAAAGGCAGAACGAAGGGGGGGGTCCGGAATTCGATGTGGATCGTCGATTTGAGTGCTCTATTTTGAGCCGTCCAGATCTACGCCCGAGTTATTACCAATTCCAGACCCCCCCCCCTTCCGTTAAAGGTAAAACGGGCGGGGGGGTCCGGAATCCAAGGTGGGCCGTGGATTTATGCGCTATGTTCTGGACTGTCCAGATCGGCGTAAACATTATCGCTGATTTTGGACCCCCCCCCTCCATTAAAGGTAGAACGCGAGGGGGGGTCCAAAACGCTATGTGAGCCGTTGATCTAATCGTCGTGATCTGGGCCATTGGAAAGTGAATGAAGCATAGGTCGGGAGCGGAAAAATTCATGTGTAGGAAAACTTAGGATTAGTGCTTTCTTATGGGTTTTTTCCAATTTTGTCAAAGACACCACCAAGGGGACCTTATTTCAACTATCCTTAGGCAATGGGGACTTGATGTAGCATTTTCTTCAGTCTGGTTTTATTTGGGCAAGGTAGGCCAAGCAGTTAATCTACATTCTAGCCTACTTTCACGAGACAAATAACCCAGATTAAACTGTTGGGTTAAGATATTATTCTTCCTAGGGGGTATCTGACCAGGGTCAGACAGTTTGGTCAGATTTATTCACTAATTCTAACCTGGGGGCTATCTGACCAGGATTAGACAGTCTGGTCAGATGTATTCACTAGTTCTAACCTAGGGGCTATCTGACCAGGATTAGATAGTCTGGTCAGATGCATTCACTAACGTACCAACATTAAAAATTTAAAAGGACTTGATCATGCTTGAAAGGTATGACCAAGTCACTGTTATTGCATGGGGCTTTTGTTTCAATTCTTTTTGCCCTCTTTTCCTTTCTTTTTCTTTTTTTTTTTACCTTTTATTTTTGTAAAGTGAAAGTCTAATGTCAATAAGAACACTATATATAGATAGTATCCATAATATCCAAGTCATAAGTTGATTCCCATAATTTATGGGGTGATAACAGGACGATCTTAGCGTTGCCGAGAAAGTTTTTGAGGAAGTTTTGATTGATTTAATGACTGAGAGAGTCATTTCAGGGCAAGGGTTATCTACAAGTGTACATGATTATCCACAAGAAACATGCAAGCATCTCCCTCCACTGCTCAAGCCAGACCGTCCCGACCGGTCGATGAGAAGTGAACTAAGCATAAGAATGATCTTGCGAATGCTAAACTGATCTCAAGCATCATACCTTCCTACATTCCACCCCTGAGAAGTGCAAATAATTGGGATAGTGTGCCTAGAGACTTCGAGCACCCTTTAGTCATGACGTACCTACCCAAAGAGATACGTGCATTTAATGCAGACCAAGACAAGATTCCAACGTTAAAGTTTAGTGACTTCAATCTCAACAAAATGAAGGTTTATAACATGCTCGATCCATACAAGTACCTAATGAAGACAAAGGTAAAGAATTTGAATATCGTCCCTCAGTCATGGACCCATAGCCTCATGCAGTCCACATTTTTTAATGTTATGAAGATATCGCACTTTGGTAGACACTAGGAGGTGAATGCATGCGTCAAGTTGCTACTATATTGTTACCATGGAGGTTACTTATGGTTAAATCGTCGCATAACAGTGGATCCAATGTTAATCAATCGGATCACGGGCTTAAGCATGAAAGG
>ML825720.1:146999-170998 GCA_009831015.1 Picea engelmannii | reverse complement strand
CATTTCCAAGACAAATCCTCCTCGCGGACCCCCTTCATATTCTTAAGGTCTTCCCACCAGATGGAAGCCTTTCCGTTCAAATTGAAAGTGGCCACTCGGGCCTTCAAATTCTTTGAAAAATCATGGACTCTGAAATATTTCTTTAGTCCCAGTAGCCAGGCCTCAGTTTCCTCTCCCTTCTTTATCTCATCGTCAAAGGAGGGAGGTTTGGCCTTTTTGAATTCCTCAAACTTATGACTCTTGGAAGTCTTTTGCTTCTTCTGTTTCTTTTGAGAATAGGAACTGGTCCTGCTGCTGGAAGAGCCTTCTGAATCGCTAGCTTCCTTCTCATTGGAATCGTCTGGCACTGGTCCTTTACCTCTGGGGTGGACCTTTCTTGATGTGCTTCTCTCAGTATGACCACTGATACGACCATGATTATGCATCTCAGGTTCATGCTGCATTTGTCGCTGTAGGTCGGATAAGCTCTGTAGCAAAACTGCATTAATTTCGGTTTGCTTTTCTTGTTCTTTCATCATCCTTTCATTGTCGGCCTTGCAACTTTGCAATTCAACCATGAGACTCCTCACAGTCTCGGCTAGGTCTAGAGGGGTTCCTATTGCTCTTCTTTCGTCAGACTCTTCGTCTCTGTTGTGGGAGCCTTCTCCCACCTCTTGGTGAGTCACCATACTCTGCGTCTGTAGATTCTCGTGGTTGATCATCTGCTTGAGTGAAAAGACAAACGCTGGTTATGAGTCAAAGTTAAATTCATTTTTACTTTTTTTTCATAATTTGCACATAAATTCATAACTCTTTCACATGCATACACAATCGGGTTCTCATTTTCCAAGTTTTTTTTTTTTTTTTAATCCTGGACCAGAGAGTCAAGTTAGGGGGTTACTCTTCGTAGGAGTGCTTCGAACGGAGTTTATGCGTGACTCGTGCATGAGCCCAATCAGGCCAAGTGTTGTAACCATGCTCTGATACCACTTTGTAACATACCCACTACCCAAATCAAAGTTTTTCGTTTAGTTCTCAATAATGAGAATCCCCGAAGCTTGCATCAGCGAGATGCCAACCCTGAGCAACGGGTCTTTCATTCACCTATACGGCTCTCTACACCTAACCATGGTCTTTCCTTGATGACAACTTCAAGTTTTCGGGGTTTTGTCCTCTCTAATGTCGAGGGTTCCTATGCCCTCGATTCTCCGATCTCCGACGAGCTCTCTTACAGCCTTAGCCCCTCCGGGCTATGGCCTGGTCCACATGACCGTGCTCATGAGACCGCAGCCTTATACTTTTCTTTTCGTCGGGGTTTCGGGATTTCTAATGCCAAAATGCATATGCCCTTTGGATCCGCGATCCTCCGATTCCTGACGCACTCCAACTTCCACTAGTCCCCTTGGGCTAGTCTTTTGGGTCCATACGACCTCCCTCTATGTGACTGCAACCATACCTCCTCATCGAGGTTTTGACACTCGTGATGTCCCAACAATTTGGTTCACCGATCCCCGAATCTCGATACGCTCCTCTGCTGCCTTAGCCTCCCGGGCTAAGTCTTCAGACCACGTGACCTCTACCTCACATGACCGCAACCTTGCCCCCCATCGGGGTTTCGGACTTTCCAATGTTGAAATGCAAACGTCCCCAGGACTCGCGATTCCTCGAACCCCGTCGTTAGGACAACAAGCCTTGCATAACTAATATATATTTTTTTCTTTTATGTAGGAAAGTAATAATGACAATACACTCAAAACATCGCAACATGATGATGAACACAACACACACAATTCATGCAACATACAAACATAACAACCTAGCATACTAGCACATCATGTAGTTGGAAGCAACATACGATATTCAATCAGACAAATAATAAAAACGACTACCCGCCCGCCCTACCTTGCAATGGTTAGGACCTCCAAGACACATAAGCAACGTTCAAGCCCAGGTTCCCATCGATTTTTACCAGTTAAGGTCTCAAGGCTGGTGACTCTTCTTAGGAACAAGGAGGTGTCTACATCCCGCCCAACACAAGCAAACCAAGCCTACTAAGCTAAAGGCAATCATCATATCAACCCAACGCAACCAACATCAATGACACAAGTAACTAGAATCTTCACGGCGAGCGAGAAACAAACACAATAAAACGTTACAGAGAAAGGTGCAAAACATCAATTCCAATAGTGACCGTCATCATCAAGAAGCACAAAACCCAAAGCCTAGTTATCATATGCACTTATCGATCAATGCGCGCAATGATCCAATCATAAGGAATCATGCCGCCACATGGCGACAAGCGCGATTGTAACTAAGGTGCAACATAAACCATTCTAAGCCTTCAATCGTGACACAATCCAACGCACCAAAAGTCCAAACTTAAACTTTCATACATTAGACTAAATCTATAAACGAAGCACTTAATCAACCAGTTGAAAATGACGCAGAGTAACTACATTCAATACATTTTAAATTGTGCAATGAACCAGATAGATTTCTTGTTTTCTTACAAGGCAGTCATATGTGGTATAACAACATATAACCAACCACCATTTAATATTCAACATAAAGCACATAGCGCATAGTAACCAACTAATATAAGCACATATAACCAATTAATAGCACATAACACATGTAACCAATTAATATATGCACATATAACCAATTAATAACACATAGTAACCAATTAATATAAGCACATATAACCAGTTAATAACACATAGTAACCAACCACAATTTAATATTCAACATATAACAACTTCAAGTATCTTTTTACCCTTCCATTCAAAAGGGGTTTTATTAATCAATAAATCAACTACACTTTTTAACTTCTCCAGATCCATATTAAACAAGTGTTGCATGGCAGCGTAGTCCCTGTCGGGATGGGGATGGTGCTAACCTAAGATCGAAACTATGATAGCTAGGATAGAAAGTGTTGACAAAGAATCTGGAGTGATACATGCACTGCTAAGGGCCAAAGCCACAACCTTCCTCTGGGAAATTGGGCATGTAAATGGGATTTATGTCCACCTATTCGTGCATCTGTCTATGGATTGATGGATGCATGTGAGTCCCGCACGAGAATAGACTAAAACCCCTGGATTTTCCTTCAGTTATGGTTGGCGATTGACCTGGTGTCAAGGGAAAACGAAAGGAATAAGGAAATTGAAACCCGATTCGCATTCGAAACGTGTTTAATTCTATTGTTTTTTAAGTTTTTAATTCGTTTCAATTTGGGGATTGATAAACATCTCGGATAAACTTCAGAATTCCTATAAATCGATGTGCCAAAGGAATAGATTCCAATCCATGACCCAATCCATCTAACACATAAGGAACTCGATGCAAAGGTAATCAATGGTTCAAACCACTCTAAACCATAAACACTCTACATCATAGCCTCCTCATCTGATTTTCCATTTTCCAATAGGCCTAGCATTCAATCAACTTGGGAAGGTCAGTTAGATACATAAGTGGAAAAATTGAAATGTCTTCTCTGGAATGGAAAATTATTACAGAGATAAACTTACATCTTTTGAGTGAAAGGGTGGTTGAAGTATGAAATGTTCAATAGCCAATGCATTCATCAATTGCCCTCCCACATTAAGGATCGACTGTAGCCCTCCCATCACAATACCCATAGAAATTAAATAACTGCAAAATAATGTCAATAGGAAATTCTTGATTTTCCATTTTTCCAATAGGCCTAACATTCAATCAACTTGGGAAGGTCAGTTAGATACATAAGTGGAAAATTTGAAATGTCTTCTCTGGAATGGAAAATTATTACAGAGATAAACTTACATCTTTTGAGTGAAAGGGTGGTTGAAGTATGAAATGTTCAATAGCCAATGCATTCATCAATTTCCCTCCCACATTAAGGACTGCCTGTAGCCCTCCCATCACAGTACCCACAAAAATTAAATAACTGCAAAATAATGTCAATAGGAAATTCTTGATTTTCCATTTTTCCAATAGGCCTAGCATTCAATCAACTTGGAAAGGTCAGTGAGATACATAATTGGAAAATTTGAAATGTCTTCTCTGGAATGGAAAATTATTACAGAGATAAACTTACATCTTTTGAGTGAAAGGGTGGTCGAAGTATGAAATGTTCAATAGCCAATGCATACATCAATTTCCCTCCCACATTAAGGATTGCTTGTAGCCCTCCCATCACAATACCCATAGAAATTAAATAACTTCAAAATAATGTCAATAGGAAATTCCTGATTTTCCATTTTTCCAATAGGCCTAGCATTCAATCAACTTGGGAAGGTCAGTTAGATACATAAGTGGAAAATTTGAAATGTCTTCTCTGGAATGGAAAATTATTACAGAGATAAATTTACATCTTTTGAGTGAAAGGGTGGTCTAAGTATGAAATGTTCAATAGCCAATGCATTCATCAATTTCCCTCCCACATTAAGGACCGCCTGTAGCCCTCCCATCACAATACCCACATAAATTAAATAACTGCAAAATAATTTAAATAGGAAATTCCTGATTTTCCATTTTTCCAATAGGCCTAGCATTCAATCAACTTGGGAAGGTCAGTTAGATACATAAGTGGAAAATTTGAAATGTCTTCTCTGGAATGGAAAATTATTGCAGAGATAAACTTACATCTTTTGAGTGAAAGGGTGGTCGAAGTATGAAATGTTCAATAGCCAATGCAATCATCAATTTCCCTCCCACATTAAGGACTTCTTGTAGCCCTCCCATCACATTACCCACATAAATTAAATAACTGCAAAATAATGTCAATAAGAAATTCCTAATTTTCCATTTTTCCAATAGGCCTAGCATTCAATTAACTTGGGAAGGTCAGTTAGATACATAAGTGGAAAATTTGAAATGTCTTCTCTGGAATGGAAAATTATTACAAAGATAAACTTACATCTTTTGAGTGAAAGGATGGTCAAAGTATGAAATGTTCAATATCCAATGCATTCATCAATTTACCTCCCACATTAAGGACTGCATGTAGCCCTCCCATCACAATACCCACAAAAATTAAATAACTGCAAAATAATGTTAATAGGAAATTCTACAAGTTCTTTCATAATCTTATTTCGATTGTAGAAGCATGACAACCTGTCATTATATAAGTTACAGAAAGTGCCTTCAATGTTCACACTCTGGTATAGGCAAATACTATGATAGGAAATGAGCAATAAAGTCAATTGATTGCATTATTCATTTTTGGCAATGCCATACCTTGCGCATTATCGAAACAACCTTCCGAGGGGTGCCTGGTATTCCATGATCAAAGAAGGTATGAAGTTCTCTAGGTGTAAAAGTTAAATTTGTATTAGTCACAAGAAGATGCATCCTAGAGTGAAGATCACTCATTTAGAAAGCAATAAACAAAAACTGGGAGAGCCACTTAAATGAGCTTGTTTAGATAACAATAAACAAAAACTATACATGCAAACCAGGGGGAATGTTAGCATCATGCAGGCATTGTAAATTTTGATCCAAAAGGCTAGCTTCTACTGATATGTCAAGCCCTTTACATCTGCAGAACATAGTTTGCTCACAAGAAATCTGAAAAGCACAGACTTATGAATCAGCCCAAACCTAAAAATGACTAAATGGGAATAGCAACCTTGCTTTTCAATTATCAATACAAATAATCTAGGTTGTTTTATAGTAAAGGAATCAATACAAGGAAACAATCAAGCATAATAGCATTTAAGAGATCTTTATTCCAATAAAGTGACAAACACACCTTAATCTTCTGAACAAAGAAGCACAACATGGGAGTTGACCCAAGTCAAATGAGCTCACAGTGATATCATGGAAATGTTTGTATGGACCAATATCTTTCAGGATTGATTCAGAACAAACACGATAAGGATATTTGAAATGTATTTCTTCTAAACACTCCATAGGTATTTTACAGCTTAAAGTGTTTCTCGAGCCATAGCTTTTTGAGCTTACTCTTGAAAACGTTGACCGTGAAGCTATTGATGATGTTTCCTTATTGGTTGTTGACGATGGTCTTATTAGCTTCAAAAATATACTTATCAAGCACTTCGAAATCTCTTCAGAAAGCATAGTCTTTTGGGGGACACATGCAATACATGCAGAGTGCCCACCGTGCATGTTGAGCTTGGAAGGCATGTAAAAAGTGATAAAAAAAAATATTGTGATTAATTAGAGTAAACAAAAATTACAGCGAAATGTTTACACTGCCACATGGTACCATGCTGGGAAAATGAACATGTGGTCATATCAATTGTGTGGAAAAATAAGGTATTTGTAGGTAGGCCTGAGAAAACAAAGTTATTTCAATCTCAGTGTATGATAAAACTGGTGGAAAACTTAGGAGTGTCGAAGATCCATGTTTCAGGAGTCAGTTACGATGGGTTTCTAGCTTACCACTTAGGGCATCTGCACCCAAATACAGTGCAAAAGGTGTGACACCATGGACACCAGATATGCTAAATAAACCAGCCAACACCTATCTACAATATCATGGAGGGTTCTCGCTTATCTCCTTGGCTGGGCTGGGCTTGGATTGAATCGACTGTTCTTATCTCCTTGGCTCGAAGTCCCATCACATGAAGGTTTTTCCATATAGAAACTATCTCGATGCAGAAGGCCTATTGAAACTATGCTGTTGCTATTGGGTTGTGTGCCTCCTACCTCTCTTTACTCCTCCACATATCCTCATATTATGCTTGTAACTCTTGGTGTTTCTTTGGAAGAGAAAGATATGACAGAAGGGCTTCCATTTTAGAGCTACATATCACGGGGAAAGTTGTGAAGGAAGGAATAAAGCATAGACGGACGCTAGGACAAGTAGAGATAGTTATCACGGATGCAGGAGGCCCGGGAGAGCGCTCACAACCAAGATCAATAAAAAGAAGGTGTTACCCTTGGTAGGCTTCATTAGTGAGATCTCCTTGTGAAGATAGGAAGGATGGGGATAATAATAGCTTATCCTACCACACCTCCTCTCAGAATTCAAGGAGCCTATTACTCGATTAATGACTTTCTTTCCTGTCGATAAGGAGCTATAGAATTCTCCTTCGTAGAGACAGATGATTACACATAGAATACTGGAGCGAGAACATCATATTTATTTCTTTCCTCTTCTCATCGCCTTGAAGAACACAAAGTTGTTTCCCCGTTATCTAATTATGTCATGAGTGCGTGCAAAATTTGTGTGTAGGTTATTTATCCCTTACCTACCTGAGAAGAGCTAGCTAAGACCTTTCAGGATCTTACTTAAGGATTATTTCTTCTCCATTTCGAGAGTCATCAGTGGCAGTTGGTCCAGTTGGAAATCCAGAAGCATAGACGCTTTAAGCAGTTGATCCGTTTGGTGGGCTTAGGGGATCATTCCTTTAATCAATAAGGACTTTCACATTCCATCAGGGGTGGAGTTCTATTGTAACACACTGATGGTGGGGCGTAAAAATTTTGTTCTCCTTAATTTATCAAATCCTCTATCCATGGTATTTAATTTGGAAATCGAGGCCTAGCCCCTCCTTCTTCAGCGACCATCGCATATGACCACGGGTTATGACCGTTTGCCAAGGCCATAGGTGCCTATTCCGTTGCTTTAGAACTTCGGGCTTCAAGAGTTTTTTTGATTCATGACACACCAATTCCTCTGAACTCTGAAGTGGTGAAGTTCTAAATTGGCACGAAGGGATCAACGGTCCCTACTCTCCCTCAAGATCAACGACCCTCAATGACTTCGGGCCTCCAGGATTTGGCAGAATTCGAAGCACCTCCTCGCAAAACCACTGGAGTACTAATCCTCTGAAGTGCACCATCTGACAACGCGCATCCTCAGGGATTTCGATGGTCCTGATTCACTTCGAGACTTCGATGTTCGGGAGTCCTAGACGCTCACACAAACTTTCCTCTCTAAATACTCCGTACCCAGAGTTCCAGATCAAGCACCACGCGTTTGTTGTAAATCGACGACTTAGTTTCATTTTGGGACTTCAACATTCAGGAGCTTCAGACGTTTCTACAACCTTTTTCTCCCAGAGCGTTTTTCTTTCGAAGTCAAGGATCGTGCGCCACACGTCCTTCCATATCAACAGTCTCGATTTACTTCGAGACTTCGACATTTAGGGGTTTCTACCTCTCCACACTCACTTTCTCTCGAAATGATTTCACCCGAAGTTAATGATCTATCGACACGTGTCTCCCAGGAAATCGACTACTACAAATCACTTTGGCTATTCCGGCTTCGGGAGTTTCAAATACTCCAATGCATTTCTCCTTTGAAGTAGCTATCTCCCGAAATGAAAGATCTACTGACACATGTACTCAGTTGAGGGATGGCTCAAATGAACTCCGACTCTCTGACCTTTGAGAGTCCTTGTTCAACATATCCCCTTTCCTCCCGGAGTGATTTCACTTGAAGTCGACGATCTACTGACATGTGTCTCCCATAGATCGATGACTGTAAATCACTTCGGCTCTTCGAGCTTCGGGAGGTTCAACCTCTCTACACTCGCTCTCTCTCGGAGTGATTACACCTAAAGTCAACAATCTATCGACATGTGTCCTTTCTCTCAGATCGACGGTACAGAAGGACTTCGTTACTCCACGGTTTTACAAAGGAACTCATGACTATCCACCTAGCAACTTTTCTAGGTCTGACGGTCGTGATCCGGCTAATACCGATGTGTTTGTCGATTGACGGTTCACAGTGATTGCAAGGCCCCAACGTGCACACTCCTTATCATAGAGATCAACCTTCACAATCTGAAAAGTACTCTCCCAACTCGGTCTAACCAGAGTCGTTGATATTCCAGCCCAACGAGATCAACGACGTTGGTGAATTGCGGGTCATGAACTAGCACGTCCGCTAATTTCACCTTCGCAGTGTGCAATGATTCCCCACCATCGACCTCCGTTCACAGATCAACGGTTCACAGTGATTGCGGGGTCCAACCTCTAAATTATGGGAAGTGCTCGCCTGACTCTAGTCTAATCCTCGTCGTTGATCTTCCATTCCCAACGAGATCAACGACGTTAGTTGATTGCGGGCCGTGAACTATCATGTCCACTAATTTCACCTTTGTGCTCCACAATGATTCCCAACCATCGATTTAATCGAGCGACTGGTGTTTAATTCGTTAACTCCAGTGGGTATTTGAGTCGATCTGATGACTGAGATGGCTTCTCCTCCTGTTAAACGACTCGCATCCATCTTCGCTTCCAGATTATTAAGTCATCTAGGGTTGTTGTTACTCCAGTAGTTCGGGTAACTTGACTATTGTGAAATTTGACATCTCAAAGCTTTGAGCTCCCAAGTTTCTGAAACCTTCATGAGATAACTCCTTTAGCACAGGGTTCCTAGACCCAAGTCACATGGACCTTAAGATGACACTTGGGATATTAACCCTACTCTTAGTCGGGTTTTGGTTAAGGACTTAAGCATGAGTTCAAATTCTCTTAGACTACTGGTTTGAAGGGAACGCCTCCCTAACTTGTAGAACTTTAAGCTCTGAAACAGGGCAAGGTAAACTCATGAGGTTACCAAAATGGTAGAAGTGCCAAGAGACTTTCTCTGACTCTAGAACTATGATATAATTCCCTGGAGAAACGCCTTTGAGGGATTAAACTGGAGCATATGGAAAATCAAGCAGAAGCATAAGTTCTCAAGGGAACAAACGCATACTCATAACTTAATCATTTCAATACATAAACCATTTATAGACATATAAATACACACATGCATCCATTATTTCCAATTCAAAGCACAAGGCATGAAAACACTTATCAGAACCATAAGGCATGATGCAACTGCTGGAAGGGGTGCTTGTTTCCACCTAACCATAGGCTCAGTCACTCCAAATGGATTTACCACTAGCCACCCCCGAGCTTATACCACGATGCTTTGAGATTTAATATCTCTCTTCCAGCTCAATGGAAGTTAGGGACGAAGGTTACTCTCCTTCTCCCATAACATAAATATATAGGGATGAAGGTTACTCTCCTTCTCCCAACTCAGTCTCTATTTTCCGCGATCAGAACTTGCTTTCCTCTTTCAGTCCTTCCTCAGACCCGAGACCTTCAACTCTCGTCTCTGCACTCTTCGCAGGTCTTCCTCTGCCCACACGGCTTCCTTTCTTTCCTTCCTCAACAAGATTGTGTGTGGCTCAAATTCTCAGTCCATGGTAAGGTATGGAAGCCTTACAGATGAGTGGTCTACCCCATCCCCTCATTAACTCTTGAGAAGGTCTTCCCACCTACCAGCCTTACTATAATTCATTCCTGGGTCAAAGGGTTGTTCTGATCCTGATCAATTAAATCCAACAAGGTATTGGTTCGGTGGAGGTTAACACAACCATTCCTGGTCCCCTCCACCACCTTTTCATAGCATTCATGGTTTCTCTTAGCACATCCCCTTTCCAACAGTCATGCAACATTCATCCATTTTCTATTAAAATAACATAATTTACATTCATCGACCTTTTATACAAAGGTCCATCAAATCAAACATTCACACCTTTGAGTTTGCCATAGTTCCTTGACCAATATAGTTATATTTACAAACTGGGGGGAACAGGGTGTTACAATTCCCTCCCCTTTAAAGGAACATCATCCTCGATGTTCTATCTGTCAACATGATATGTATATATAGGAGTAAACAAAATCGGATATGCATGTCTCATGGCTTCCTCCATTTCCCACGTAGCCTCATCTGGGCCAAAGTGTTTCCACTGCACCTTAACCTGTGCAATGGTTGGGTTCCTGAGTGAGGTTTCCTTCTTGTCTAGTATGCATTGAGGTTCTGGCAGGACTTATCCCTCCGGCTCCACCTGGATCACAGATCAATCAATTATATGATTAGAATCATGTACATATTTCTTCAATAATGAAACATGGAAACCATTATGTGCCTTTATTGTGGGAGGAAGTGCTATCATATAGGCTACAGGTCCCACTCTATCTAAGACTTCAAAGGGTCCACAATACCGAGGTACCAGGTTGGCACAAGCTCCCATTCTCAGAGAAATTTTATTGGGTCTAACTCTGAGATAGACATGGTCTCCTGTCTTGAACTCTCTGGGAGTTCGCTTTCTATCGACATAACTTTTCTGTCTATCTTGATCAATCTTCAGATTTTTCTTTATCTGAATCACTTGTTGTTCCATTTCTTTCAGCATGTCGAGTCCGATTGTAATTTTGTCCACTAAATTACTCCAGTTGATTGGGATCTTGCACTGTCTACCATAGAGGGCTTCAAAAGGGCTCATCTTCAAGGATTCTTGATAACTGTTGTTGTTAGCAAACTCTACCAATGGTAGGTAGTCTTCCCACTTCTTAGGATGATGCATTACATGCACCCTGAGCATGTCTTCTAATATTTGGTTTACTCTTTCTGTCTGTCCATCATTTTGAGGGTGATAGGCTGTGTTGAACAACAATTTAGTCTCAAAACCAACCATTAAGGATTTCCAAAAGCTTGAAGTAAATTTCTTGTCTCTGTCAGATACAATTTCCCTAGGCATGCCACGCAGTCTGAATACCTCCTTCATGAAGATGTTGGAAATATCTATCGCCTTGCAAGTTGACTTGACAGGAATTAAGTGAGCAGACTTACTTAGTTTGTCCACCACGACCATGGTGGAAACATTTTTCTTGGTCAATTTTGGTAATCCGGTGATGAAATCCATGGAGATGGTTTCCCATTTCCATTCTGGGACGGGTAGGGGTTGTAACAACCCTACCAGGTATCGATGTTCTGCCTTAACTTGTTGGCATTCTAGGCACTTAACTAGATAGTCAGTTATGTCTTTCTTCAATCCATGCCAATAGAATTGTTTCCCTAGTGGCCGTGATCATTTTCTGATATCCCGGGTGACCAGTATACAGTATCTTGTGTTGTTCATCTATTATGAACCTCTTCAAGTCATCACAATTTGGAATATACAATCTATTTCTGTAGGTCAACAAGACTTCATCGAGCATCTGGTAGCCTTCATACTTTAGCCCTGTAGGCTCTTGCCTTAGGCACGAGGTTACGGTCTTGAAGAATGCATATGTTTCTTGTGCATTATCAACTCTTTCCCTGACATCTGTTTCACAAGTGCTTACCGCTTCCAGGTGAATCGTTTTTATACTTCTGCTAAGGGCATCGACCACCCTATTTTCATTTCCTTTGATGTGTTTGATTTTGAAATCAAACTCACTAAGGAGAGCCATCCACCTAGCTTGTCTGGCATTGAGTTTTGGTTGATCAAACAGGTGCCTCAACCCACAATGGTCTGTCATAAGCACAAATATCCTACCCAGGAGGTAATGCATCCACATTTTTAAAGCATGTACTATGACATCCAACTCTAGGTCATGGGTCACATAGTTGATTTCATGCTCATTCAATTTCTTGGACGCGTAGAAATTTACATGTCCCTCTTACATAAGGACTCCTCTGAGTCCTTCCTTGTAGGAATCTGTACACATGAGGAAATCATTATCAGGGCCTACAATATTCAACACGGGTGCATGGGTCAGGAGGTATTTCAATTCTTGAAATATTTCTTCACGTTTTGATGTCTAAGTGAATTTAACCCCCTGTTTTTGAAGGGAAGTGATTGGAAAACCAATCTTGGAAAACCCTTTTATGAACCTTCTATAATATTTTGCCAAGCCCATGAAGGATCCGATATCAGATACATCCTTTGGGGTAGGCCATTCCATAATCGATTTGATCCTGTCAGGGTCTACTGCCACCCCTTCTTTAGAAATGACATGGCCTAAGTAATGGACTTGCTTATGGAAAAAGTCACATTTGCTAAACTTGGCGCAAAGCTGATGCTCTCTTAGTACTTGAAGTACAAGTCTAAGATGTTCTTAGTGCTCCTCTCTATTCTTGGAGTAGATTATGATATCATCAATGAAAACCAAGACAAATTTGTCCAGAAATTTGTTGAGTACATTATTCATCAAGCACATAAAAGTGTCGGGGGCATTGGTTAGCCCAAATGGCACCACCACAAATTCATAGTGACCATACATTGTCCCAAAGGTTGTTTTGTGGATGTATTGATCCTTAATTCAGACTTGATGGTATCCAGACCTTAAGTTAATCTTTGAGCAAATGGAAGCACCTCCCAATTGGTTGAACAAGTCATCGATTCTTGGTAAGGGGTACTTGTTCTTTATGGTTGTCTTATTGAGTTGTCTATAATCTATGCACAGTAGGAGTGTGCCATATTTATTTTTCACAAACAAGATGGGTGCTCCCCACAAAGATACACTGGGTCAGATGTATCCTTTGTCCATCATCTCCTTTAGCTGTAGCTTGAGCTCAACTAGTTCTGGTGTACTCATCCTATAGGGCGTTCTAGATGATGGCATTGTTCCCGGTGCAAGTTCTATCAAGAACTCAATGTCTCTTCTCAGAGGTAGACCTAGTACTTCTTATGGAAACACGTCTTTATATTCTCTTAATATGGGGTGGTCCTCTAGGTTTGGTTTTTCATCCTCAACAGATTCCAACACTTGTATTGCATATAAAGGACACCCCTTTCTACAATTCTTTTTCATTTGAAGGGATGATATTTGTCTCACTGAGACAGGATTCTGAATCCCTTGGAGGGTTATATTTCTCCCTTCTTCATTTACACATTCTAAAGTTTTATGGTAACAGTCCAACTTAGTTTTATAAGCATCCAACCAGTCCATACCAATCAACAAGTCATAAGATCCCAGGGGAAGTATGTTAAGGGTCGTTCGGGTGGGCAATCCATCCATGATGAATTGGCAAGTTAGTATGGCCTCTGCTACTTTTCTTTTGGTCCCAGTGGCTAGTTGTACCAACCACAACTTAACATGTCTAACTGGTTGCAGTTTACACTTATCAACAGTCCGAGGGGCCACATAACTCAAATTAGAACCAGGGTCAATTCAAATAGAAACTAGATGGTTGACGATCATACCTTCCATATCCACCACTGAAGCTTGGTGATCGGCTTGATTATTGTCCAGGGCTAGATAAATTCGTGGCATGCTCCTAGCCACATCATTAACGGTGGTAGCTTCTTGGATATTGTAGACTCTCTTACTGTTCTATTGTTTGTGTGGGAAATCCCTCAACCGATGTTCTTCTCCACAACCCCATCATTTCAAGGGTTCTTTCTTTGAGTTATCAGTCTTTCATGGCACTGCCTCAAAAGGTTTATTTCCACTCAGAGAAGGGAAATTTTCTTGATACACACTTCTAGTAGGAAGGTTCATCCTAGAACCCTTCCCATAGTTCTTAAATCTTGAGGATTTAAACCCCTTCTTCTCGAATCCTGAACTACTCTTCTTCTTCTAGTCCTTGTGAGGTCATGTCTTACTCCCGAACTGTTCATAACAATACCTCTCCTTCTAGATAGTTTCTTCTAAGGTCTTTGGTTCGTCAAACTCGATCTTGTCCCAGTATTTCCTAGGTAACCCACTAATAAATCGCTGCATTTTTACCTTTTCATCCTTTATGTAGGGTACATACCTCAGTAGCTCAAGGAATTTATTGACATATTCATCTATGGTGAGTTTCCCCAGCCTGAGTTCATAGAACTCCTTAGTTTTCCCATCCATGTATTTCTCTTAAAGATACTGCTTCCTGAAGTATTTCTCAAACTGTTTCCATGACAAGCCCTTCTCATGGACTCCTTTCACATTCCTAAGGTCTTCCCACCAAATGGAAGCCTTTCCATTTAGGTTGAAGATGGATATTTGAGCCTTCAAGTTTTCAGAGTAGTCATGGACTCTAAAGTACTTATTTAAACCAAGCAACCAAGCTTCAGCCCCTTCCCCTTTCTTAATCTCTCCATCGAAAGAAGGTGGTTTGGCCTTCTTAAACTCTTCAGGATCACAACTTTTGGAATGATTTCACTTCTTTCCTTTCCCTTGAGAATGTGAGCTAGTTTTTCTATTAGAAGATCCCTCGAAGTTTCCAGCTTCCTTTCCAGAGGACTCTCCTGATGAGTGTCCCCTGCCTCAAGGTTGGGCCTTCTTCGAGGTATTTCTCCTAGTGTGGTCACTTATGGGGCCATGTTTTCGGATCTCAGTGATCTGGATTTTATGAGCAAAACAAAATGAATACAGATTATTAATAGGTGCTTAACAATAAATAACAGAGATACAGTAAAACTGGTTTTCTATTCAATAACGAAATAAGCCGAAACTGTAAAATGCAGCGGAAACAAGCTTGCTGGAATGGTGGCGGCTTATCTCTGAGAAGAGATGTGACGACAGTGCGCATTCACAAGAAGCAGGTTCCAATGAGGCTCTGAAGGCCTTTTTACAATAAGAAAGAATGCCAAAAACCCTAGACATCCAAAAACCTAACCCTAGGAGATGAAGCGCCAAAATTCATGTGGGCCCCGTTTGGGTAAGTTAGTACATCAACTTCCCGGGGTCGTAACTTTTGCATACGATCTCCGTTTTAGGCATGTGATAGCCCGTTGGAAAGGTATCTTCGAGCATATTCATTTTGGGGGCTCAATCATGCTTTTGGCTATCATTGAGGAGCTTGATCCCGAAAAACCCTCATTTAGGCCCTCAAAATGGCCCCGGAAGTTAAAACTGCTAAAAATAGTAAATTGCCAAAATTGTCAGAAAACCGTTTTGAGCAAGTTGGAAAAGGTGGGTGGCCACCGATATCCATCTGGATCAATCCTCCATCCTTAGGAAGAAATGGTCTCCGTTGCGTTGAGGTCCCCCATCAGATGAGGAAATTTCTGCTGAATTTGGCCTCGGGTGAGCCACTTGCCTTGGTGCAGGAGCTGCCCTGCTTTGACGACTCGATAAAGTTGGATCCTTTGTTGTCGAGTTCCCTTGATCTAGCTATCCACAATCTGATCATTGGATGCCTGTTGTAGGCAGTCAGGGTTGAACTTTGTTGGTGTCAGTTGTTCTGCTACTTCTGAGGTGTCCAATAATGGTGGGAAATAAGGGCGAAGGAGATCCACATTGAACACTGGGTGCAAACCAAGGAAAGGAGGAATGTTGAGCTCAAAAGCATTATCCCCCACGGCCTTGGTGATAGTGTACGACCCATAACGAAGTGGGTGAAGCTTCTGATGGGGTTCTGTAAGGCATTCTTTCTGCAAGTGCAACCAAACTTTGTTGCCCACCTGAAACTTATGCGGCACCCGATGTTGATCATGGCGTTGTTTGTACTTGTCATTGGACTTCTGTAGGATATCCTGAACCTATTGGCGGATGTGCTGGACCCGCTCAATGAATTGGGTGGCTTTGTCAGCTTCAGTTGGAGTAGGAGATGAGTCGGTCGAGGTGACCGCAAGGGGAAGTGCAACATCTATGGGTCCCAATGGTTGGAATCCCAACCCCACTTGAAAGGGGTTGTGGCTAGTTGAGCTATGCAGGGCTTGGTTGTAGCTATGCTGGACATAGGGAAGGATCTCATCGCATGTGTGAGGGTGCTTTGAATTATACATGTGAAGGATATGCACAATCATTCGATTTACAACCTCGGTTTGGCCATTTGTCTGGGGGTGGAAGGCCATGGATTTGGTGAGCCTGGTGTCCAGCAGTGACTAGAGGCTCGACCAAAATGTGCTGAGAAATCGACTGTCCCAATCTGAGACAATGGTTTGGGGGATTCCAAAATCTACCCAGACTCGTTCAAAGAAGAGCTTGGCAGTGGCCTCTACTGTGATGCTCTTCTTGCAGGCAACCAGAATCACCATCTTAGAAAAGCGATCAACATCCACAACAACACAGTCATTTCTCTGCTTGGTGGATGGGAGGCCCAACATGTAGTCCATTGAGATGGATTCCCATGGCATGTCAGGAGTAGGAAGAGGGGTGTACATGCCTTGTTTCTTAGTGGTTGGTTTGGCAATAGCGTCGGCAGTGCAGGACCTGATATACTCGCTGACCTCCTGTCGAAGTTTCGGCCAGTAGAAATGTTTTTGTAGCATCGCCACTATCTTTTCAACGCCGAAGTGTCATGCCACCCAACTGTAGTGGGCTTCCCAGATCAGCTTCGCTCACTCACTTGATGGAACACAGATATGGCCCAGATGACACAACAACCCATCCTGAAAATTATCGACAACTGCGTTTGCACCCAACATTTGGTAGGTGGTGGCGAAGTCAGGGTCTGTCTCATAGAGTTGGGACCATCCAGATGTCTCATGGACAAGGAATCTAGTACCATGACTGGCGGTCTGCTGAGGCAATCAGCGACGCAATTGGTGCTTCATGTTTTATACTTGATGTTGAGGTGGAATTGTTGCAAGTATGTGGACCACTTTTGATGGCGGTCATTCTGCAATTTTCCCTGCATCTGCATGAACTGCAGTGGCTTATGATCAGTGTGGATAACTGTCTCCTTCCCAAGAATGTAATGTCTCCACTGGCGGCATGCTTGCACAATGGAGTACATTTCTTTATCATAAGTAGGGTACTTACGGACAGTATCTGACAATGTCTCACTATGATAGGCCACGGGGTTGCCGTGCTGAGTGAGAATGACGCCCACATCATAGGTCGAAGCATCTGTCTCAATCTCAAAAGGATGTTGCAGGTCTAGTAGTGAAAGTACTAGGGCTGAGCACAAGCGTTGCTTCAAATCATTGAAAGCTTGTTGTTGGGACCGGCCCCACGCAAATTTCGCCTTACCACCACCTATGTTTTTCTGGCTGAGGGCCCATGCAATATGGGAGAAACCCAACACGAACCTGCGGTAGAAATTGGCAAGGCCCAAGAAGCTTCGAAGCTCAGTGAGTGTTGTTGGGGCTGGCCAGTCACGAATGACTTGGAGCTTGGCTAGATTCACATGTACACCATGTTGATCAATGATGTAGCCCAAGTAATGGACCCTGTCCATGCCGAAGAAGCATTTTTCCAAGTTGGTGTATAACTTGTGTTGTTGTCGCAGGGTGTGCAGAACCTGCTGAATATGATGCAAGTGTTCGGCCCAAGTCTTGCTGTAAATTAGAATGTCATCCAGATACACCACTACAAAAGTATTGGTGAATGGTCACAGGATATCGTCCATCATTCTCATGAAAGTGGCTGGAGCATTTGTCAAACCAAAGGGCATGACCAACCATTCAAAAAGGCCTTCCTTTGACTTGAAGGCAGTCTTCCATACATATATTTGTTCTATCGGGACCTGGTGGTAGCCAGACTTCAGATCAATCTTACTGAAGTATTTGGCCCCCGTGAGTTGATCAAGGAGATCATTGATTCAGGGAATCGGGTATCGATTTCTAACTGTGATTTTATTCAGAGCTCAATAATCAATACAGAGTCGCCAAGTTCCATCTTTCTTTTGTACCGGCACGATTGGGTTCCCACAAGGTGATGAGCTGGGGTGGATGTGCCCCTTGTGGAGCAGTTCTTGTATCTGTCACTTGATCTCCTCATTCTTTAACAAAGAGCGACGATAGACTGGCCCATTGGGTAGCGGTGCGCCGGGGGTCAGATCGATGGGGTGCTTGACCTGGTAGTGCAGAGGTACCCCTGTAGGTGAGGAGAAGATATCCGAGTATTCTTCCATGACCTTATCTACTTGCTTCTGCTGTGTGGAGAGGTCGGACACAAAGACCCTGGATGTGGCTGTGATCTTTCGCTTATTCTGATAGCGAATCACGAAGAAGACAAACTTCCTCATCTGAGAGATGACCTTCCTGCATTGCTTAGCAGAGATCAAGGAAATAACACTAGGTGGGATTGCCTCGGGTATCCTGTACAATTTCCTGTTCAAAGTAATAATAACACTATGAGGCCTAGACTCATATACAACATGATGTTTCCATAAATAAGGTTGGCCCAAAAGAACATCACAAACTTTGAGAGGAGCAACATCACACGATACCTCATCTTTGAAGGGCTTGATGTCGTACGACAGTCGACACTGTTGGCTGACGCGGAGATCACTTCCTTGGTGAAACCATCCGATGGTGTACGGTTGTGGGTGTGGCGTTGTTGGTAGGGCCAACCGCTTGACGACCTCTGCTGAGATGAGGTTCTTCTGGCTACTGCTATCAATGATGAAGTGTAGTGCGGTGCCTTTTACCCATATTTGTGAATGGAAGAGGCGCTCTCCTTCTTCTGGCTCATCTAGGTCACCAGGCTGGAGCTTGGTGGTAGCGACCGTGGCACTGGGTTTCGCGTAAATGATCCGTCTTCCCCTTTCTGGTTCTGGCTCAGAGTCATAGTCTGCATCTAATTCAGAGGCTTTCACTTCGACCACCAGCGACTGCTTTGAGCGGTAGTCGGTAGTGTTATGCCAAGGGTTCTTATGGAAGTCACACCACTTCCCGGTATCTTTCTTTGTCTTTCTGGTGTCCTTCTTTGCTTGCGGCTTGGACTGGTTGTCTTGATACTGTCCATATTTTCTCTGTCCTTTGTTCGATGGGTTGGGGACACCCTTTCCTGGCTTTTGTTGTGAGGGGTTCCCAGGCCCAAATTGCCGCGTCTTTTGTTTGAGCTTTTTCTCGATTTTGATGGCATATCGGTAGGCCGCGCCCAAGGATGAGATGCCAGAAATTCCATTTCGGTCTGGATGTATCTATGCAGAGCACCGTGATACTTGAGCACCAGATGTCACTCCAAATCTTTGATACCCAACTTGGTGCGCAAGGTATGGAAGATATTTGTGAAATCTGGCATTGCTTGGTCTCTTTCTTGCCGCAGTGTGGTCCATTTGGTATACAGGTCGTCATAACTTCCGACATGGTAGTATTGTTCCTTAATAGCATCCCTGAAGGATTCCCAGGTGGCCATGATTGAAAATAATGAGGTTTCCTCTGTTTTCTTTTGCTCGCAGAAAGTTTCCCACCAATCTTTGACATGGGGAACAACTTTGAGGAGCGCAAAAGTAATCTTTTCTTTATTTGAAAAGTTATGGACAGAAAAATACCCTTCTAGTAGGTTCAACCACTTGTCTACAACATCTGCATCTATCTGACCTTAAAATATAGGAATATTGAAGTTTATTTGTAACTTGAAAGGGGCGGCGCCTCTGTTCGAAGAAGATGCGTCCCCTATTGGTAGCCGTCGAAGGATTTGCGCGAAACTATCCATCATCTTGTTCCTCTGTTGTGTGAGGGATTCCTCAATCAACAGTTTGAAAGGATATCCTGTCCCATCGTATTTATTTTCTCCTACCATGGGAGGTTGCTTGGGCGTGCGAGAGCTTCTTTCCTCAAGAGAAACAAGCTCGAGACCCAACTCTTTGTACTCCGACCTCGTTGGGGACATGCATTAAGACGACAAGGAGCAGACCGCTCTGATACCACTGATCTAGATTTTATGAGAAAAATGAAATGAATACAAATTATTAACAGGTTCTTAACACAAAATAACAGAGATACAATAAAACTGGTTTTCTATTCAATAACGAAATAAGCTGAAACTGTAAAATGCAGCGGAAACAAGCTTGCTGGAATGGTCATGACGGCTTATCTCTGAGAAGAGATGTGACGGCAGCGTGCATTCGCAAGAAGCAGGTTCCAATGAGGCTTTGAAGGCCTTTTTACAATAAGCAAGAATGCTAAAAACCCTAGACATCTAAAAACCTAACCCTAGGAGATGAAGCGCCAAAAATCATGTGGGCCCCGTTTGGGTAAGTTAGTACATCAACTTTCCGGGGTCGTAACTTTTGCATACGATCTCCGTTTTAGGCGTGTGATAGCCCATTAGAAAGGTATCGTTGAGGATATTCATTTTTGGGGCTCAATCATGCCTTTGGCTATCATTGAGAAGCTAAATCCCGAAAAACCTTCATTTAGGCCCTCAAAATGGCCCCGGAAGTTAAAACTACTAAAAATAGTAAATTGCCAAAATTGTCAGAAAATCGTTTTGAGCCAGTTGGAAAAGGTGGGTGGCCACCGATATCCACCTGGATCAATCCTCCCTCCTTAATAAGAAATGGTCTCCATTGCGTTGAGTTCCCCCATCAGATGAGGAAATTTCTACTGAATTTGGCCCCGGGTGAGCCACTTGCCTTGGTGCAGGACCTGCCCTGCTTTGACGACTCGATAAAGATGGATCCTTTGTTGTCGAGTGCCCTTGATCTGTCTGTCCACAATCTAATCATTGGATGCCTATTGTAGGCAGTCGGGGTTGAGCTCTGTTGGTGTCAGTTGTTCTGCTACTTCTAAGGTGTCCAATAATGGTGGGAAATAAGGGCGAAGGAGATCCACGTTGAACACTGGGTGCAGACCAAGGAAAGGAGGAATATTGAGCTCAAAAGAATTATCCCCCATGGCCTTGGTGATAGTGTTCAACCCATAACGAAGTGGGCGAAGCTTCCGATGGGGTTCTGTAAGGATTTCTTTCTGCAAGTGCAACCAAACTTTGTCACCCATCTAAAACTTATGCGACACCCGATGTTGATCATGGCGTTGTTTGTACTTGTCATTGGACTTCTGTAGGATATATTGAACCTGTTGGCGGATGTGCTGGATCCGCTCAATGAACCGAGTAGCTTTTTCAGCTTCAGTTGGAGTAGGAGATGAGTCGATCTAGGTGATCGCAAGGGGAAGTGCAACATCTATGGGTCCCAATGGTTGGAATCCCAACCCCACTTGAAAGGGGTTGTGGCCAGTTGAGCTATGCATGGCTCGGTTGTAGCTATCCTGGACATAGGGAAGGCTCTCATCCCATGTGCGAGGGTGCTTTGAATTATACATGTGAAGGATATGCACAATCATTCGATTTACAACCTTGGTTTGGCCATCTATCTGGGGGTGGAAGGTCGTGGATTTGGTGAGCTTGGTGTCCAGTAGTGACCAGAGGCTCGATCAGAATGTGCTGAGAAATCGACTATCCTGATCTGAGACAATGGTTTGTGGGATTCCAAAATGTACCCAGACTCGTTCAAAGAAGAGCTTGGCAGTGGCCTCTGTTGTGATGCTCTTCTTGCAGGCAACCAGAATCACAATCTTAGAAAAGCGATCAACAACCACAACAACACAGTGATTTCCCCTCTTGGTGGATGGGAGGCCCGACATGTAGTCCATTGAGATGGATTCCCATGGCCTGTCAGGAGTAGGAAGAGGGGTGTACAGGCCTTGTTTCTTAGTGGTTGGTTTGGCAATAACGTAAGCAGTGCAGGACCTGATATACTTGTTGAACTCCTGTCGAAGTTTCAGCCAGTAGAAATGTTTCTGTAGCATCGCCACTATCTTTTCAACGCCGAAGTGTCCTACCACCCGACTGTAGTGGGCTTCCCAGATTAGCTTCGCTCACTCACTTGATGGAACACAGATATGGCCCAGACGACACAACAACCCATCCTTAAGATGGAAATTATCAACAACTGCATTTTCACCCAACATTTGGTAGGTGGTGGCGAAGTCAGGGTCTATGTCATAGAGTTGGGGCCATCTAGATGTCTCATGGCCGCAAGAGTCTAGCACCATGGTGAGTGCCGCGACTGGCGGTCTGCTGAGGCAATCAATGACGCGATTGGTGCTTCCTGTTTTATACTTGATGTTGAGGTGGAATTGTTGAAAGTATGTGGACCACTTTTGATGGCGGTCATTCTGCAATTTTCCCTGCGTCTGCATGAACTGCAGTGTCTTATGATCAGTGTGGATGACTGTCTCCTTCCCAAGAATGTAATGTCTCCACTGGCGGCATGCTTGCACAATGGAGTACATTTCTTTATCGTAAGTAGGGTACTTACGGACAATATCTGACAGTGTCTCACTATGATAGGCCACGGGGTGGCCGTGCTGAGTGAGAACGGTGCCCACATTATAGTTCGAAGCATCTATCTCGATCTCAAAACGATGTTGCAGGTTTGGTAGTGAAAGTATTGGGGTTGAGCACAAGCGCTGCTTCAAATCATTGAATCCTTGTTGTTGGGACTAGCCCCACGCAAATTTCATCTTACCACCACCTCTGTTTATTTGGTTGAGGGTCCATGCAATATGGGAGAAACCCAACACGAGCCTGCGGTAGAAATTGGCAAGGCCCAAGAAGATCCGAAGCTTAGTCAGTGTTGTTGGGGCTGGCCAGTCATAGATGACTTGGATCTTGGCTGGATCCACATGTACGCCATGCTGATCAATGATATAGCCCAGGTAATGGACCCTGTCCATGCCGAAGGAGAATTTTTCCAAGTTGGCGTATAGTTTGTGTTGCTGCAGGGTGTGCAGAACCTGCTGAATATGTTGAAAGTGTTCAGCCCAAGTCTTATTTTAAATTAGAATGTCATCCAGATACACCACTACAAAAGTATTGGTGAATGGTTGCAGGTTATCATCCATCATCCTCATGAAAGTGGCTGGAGCATTTGCCAAACCAAAGGGCATGACCAACCATTCAAAAAGGCCTTCCTTTGACTTGAAGGCGGTCTTCCATACATCTGTATGTTCTATCGGGACCTGGTGGTAGCCAAACTTCAGATCAATCTTACTGAAGTATTTGGCCCCCGTGAGTTGATCCAGGAGGTCATCGATTCGGGGAATCGGGTACCAGTTTCTGACTGTGATTTTATTCAGAGCCCGGTAATCAATACAGAGTCACCAGGTTCCATCTTTCTTTTGTACCAACACGATTGGGCTCCCACAAGGTGATGAGCTGGGGTAGATGTGCCCCTTGTGGAGTAGTTCTTGTATCTGTCGCTTGATCTCCTCATTCTCTAACAAATTGCGATGATATACTGGCCCATTGGGTAGCGGTGCGTCGGGGGTCAGATCAATGGGCTGCTTGACCTGACAATGCAAAGGTACCCCTGTAGGCGAGGAGAAGATATCCGAGTATTCTTCCATGACCTTATCTACTTGCTTCTGCTGTGTGGAGAGGTTGGCCGCAGAGACCTTGGATGTGGCTGTGATCTTTCGCTTATTCTGAGAGTGAATCACGAAGAAGAAAAACTTCCCCATCTGAGAGATGACCTTCCTGCATTGCTTAACAAATATCAATGAAATAGCACTAGGTGGTACTGCCTCGGGTATCCTGTACAATTTCCTATTCAAAGTAATAATAACACTATGAGGCCTAGACTCATATACAACATGACGTTTCCATAAATAAGGTTGGCCCAAAAGAACATCACA
>ML825720.1:128714-146837 GCA_009831015.1 Picea engelmannii | reverse complement strand
TCATATACAACATGACGTTTCCATAAATAAGGTTGGCCCAAAAGAACATCACAAACTTCGAGAGGAGCAACATCACACAATACCTCGTCTTTGAAGGGCTTGATGTCGTACGACAGTCGACACTGTTGGCTGATGCGGAGATCACTTCCTTGGCGGAGCCATCTAATGGTGTAGGGTTGTCGGTGCAACGTTTTTGGCAGGGCCAACCACTTGACGACCTATGCTGAGATGAGGTTCTTCTGGCTACCACTATCAATGATGAAGTGCAGTGCGGTGCCTTTTACCCACATCTGTGAATGGAAGAGGTGCTCTCCTTCTTCTGGCTCGTCTGGTTCACCAGGTTGGAGCTTGGTGGTAGCAATGGTGGCACTGGGTTCTGCGTCAATGATCCATCTTCCCCTTTCTAGTTCTGGCTCAGAGTCATAGTCTGCATCTGATTCGGAGGCTTTCACTTCGGCCACCAACGACTGCTTTAAGCGGCAGTCGGCAGTGTTATGCCAAGGGATCTTATGGAAGTCACACCACTTCCCGGTATCTTTCTTTGTCTTTCTGGTGTCCTTCTTTGCTTATGGCTTGGACTGGTTGTCTTGATACTATCCTTCTTTTCTCTATCCTTTGTTCGGTGGGTTGGGGCCGCCCTTTCCTAGCTTTTGTTGTGAGGGGTTCCCAGGCCCAAATTGCCGCGTCTTTTGTTTGACCTTTTGCTCGATTTTGACGACATATCGGTAGGCCGTGCCCAAGGATGAGATGTCCAGAAAATCCATTTTGGTCTGGATGTATCTATGTAGAGCACCACGATACTTGAGCACCAGATGTTTCTCTAAATATTTGATACCCAACTTGGTGCGCAAGGTATGGAAGATATTTGTGAAATCTAGCACTGCTTGGTCTCTTTCTTGCCGCAGTGTGGTCCATTTGGTATACAGGTCGTCATAACTTTCGATAGGGTACTATTGTTCCTTAATAGCATCACTGAAGGATTCCCAGGTGGCCGTGACTGAAAATAATGAGGTTTCCTCTGTTTCCTTTTGCTCGCAGAAAGTTTCCCACCAATCTTTGACATGGGGAACGACTTTGAGGAGCGCAAAAGTAATCTTTTCTTTATTCGAAAAGTTATGGACATAAAAATACCCTTCTAGTAGATTCAACCACTTGTCTACAAAATCTACATCTATATGACCTTAAAATATAGGAATATCGAAGTTTATTTGTACCTTGAAGGGGGCGATGCCTCCGTTCGAAGAAGATGCGTCCCCTGTTGGTAGCCGTTGAAGGGTTTGCGTGAAACTATCCATCATCTCGTTCCTCTGTTGCGTGAGGGATTCCTCAATTAACAGTTTGAAAGGATCTCCTGTCCTATCATATTTCTTTTCTTCTGCCATGGGAGGTCGCTTGGGTGTGCGAGAGCTTCTTTCCTCAAGAGAAAGAAGCTCGAGACCCAACTCTTTGTACTCCGACCTCATTTGGGACATGCATTAAGACGACAAGGAGCAGACCGCTCTGATACCACTGTTCCAGATTTTATGAGCAGAACGAAATGAATACAGATTATAAACAAGTGCTTAACACAAAATAACAGAGATACAGTAAAACTGGTTTTCTATTCAATAACGAAATAAGTTGAAACTGTAAAATGCAGCGGAAACAAGCTTGCTGGAATGGTCATGGCGGCTTATCTATGAGAAGAGATGTGACAGCAACGTGCATTTGCAAGAAGCAGGTTCCAATGAGGATCTGAAGGCATTTTTACAATAAGCAAGAATGCCAAAAACCCTAGACATACAAAAACCTAACCCTAGGAGATGAAGCACCAAAAGTCACGTGGGCCCCGTTTGGGTAAGTTAGTACATCAACTTCCCGGGGTCGTAACTTTTGCATACGATCTTCGTTTTAGGCATGTGATATCCCGTTGGAAAGGTATCGTCGAGGAAATTCATTTTGGGGGCTCAATCATGCCTTTGGCTATCATTGAGGAGATCGATCCCGAAAAACCTTCATTTATGCCCTCAAAATGGCCTCGAAAGTTAAAACTGCTAAAAATAGTAAATTGCCAAAATTGTCAAAAAATCGTTTTGAGCCAGTTGGAAAAGGTGGGTGGCCACTGATATCCATCTGGATCACTCAGGTGGACTTTGAATTCTCTTCACATGTCGTCGGTCCACATGGATGGTTCCAGGTTCATGCTGCAACTGCCTCTGTATGTCGGATAAGCTCTGCAACAAGACTACATTAATTTATGTTTGTTTTTCTTGCTCCTTTATCAATCTCTCATTGTCGGCCTTTCAAATTTGTAATTCGGTCCTGAGTCTCCTTACAGTTTCATCCAGATCCAGAGGGGTTTCCACTGCCCTCCTTTCATCAGATTCTTCGTCTCTATTGTGGGAGCCATTCCCCACTTCATAACACGTCACCATTATTTAGACTTGAAGTTTTCCTGTGATTTACTAACTGCTTGAGTGTTGACAAAACACTTATTGTTAGCTAACAATATATTAGTTTATAAACAATACACAGTTCAAATTTCTTAAATGTACACACAGAGTAGAAAGTTTCATTATTTTCCTCAATAAAATTTTAACCAGACTCTTTTAAGAAAGAGGTAAGATAGGGTGTCTCTCTTAAAAGTATTATAAATATGGCTTTTAAGCGACTCGTCCATGAGCCCAAGTAGGCCAAGTGTTGTAACCATGCTCTGATACCAATTTGTAACACACCCATGGTGGGGCGTAAAAATTTCGTTCTCCTTAATTAATCAAATCCTCTATCCATGGTCTCTAATTTGGAAATCGAGGCCTATCCCCTCCTTCTTCAGAGACCATTGCATATGACCACGGGTTATGACCGAACGCCAAGGCCACAGGTGCCTATTCGAATGCTTTGGAACTTCGGGCTTCGGGATATTTTTTGATTCATCACACGCCAATTCCTCCGAACTCTGAAGTGGCGAAGTTCTGAACTGGCATGAAGGGATTAGCGGTCCCTACTCTCCCTCAATATCAGCAACCCTCAATGAATTTGGTCCTCCCAGCTTCAGCGGAATTCGAAGCACCTCCTCGCCCTCCGGAGTACTAATCCTCCAAAGTGCACCATCCGACGCCGTGTGTCCTTGGGGAGTTTGACAGTCCTGATTCACTTCGAGACTTTGGTGTTTGGGAGTCTTGGATGCTCACACAACCTTTCCTCCCGAAATACTCCGTACCCAGAGTTCTAGATCAAACGCCATGCATTCTTTGTAAATTGATGGCTTAGTTTCATTTCAGGACTTCGGCATTCGGGAGCTTCAGATGTTTCTGCAGCCTTTTTCTCCCTGAGCGTTTTACTTTCGGAGTCAATGATTGTGCACCACACGTCCTTCCAGATCAACGGTCCCAATTTACTTCAGGAATTCAACGTTCGAGAATTTCTACCTCTCCACACTCGCTTTCTCCCAAAATTCTTTCACCCGAAGTTAACGATCTATCGACGCATGTCTCCCATGAAATCGATGACTACAAATCACTTCGGCTATTGAGGCTTTAGGAGTTTTGAATACTCCAATGCCTTTCTCCTCCAAAGTGGCTATCTCCCAAAATGGAAGATCTATTGACACATATCCTCAACTGATGGATGGATCATATGAACTCCGGCTCAGCGACCTTCAGGAGTCCTTGTTCAACATATCCCCTTTCCTCCTGGAGTGATTTGACCCAAAGTCGACAATCTATCGACACGTGTCTCCCACAGATCGATGACTGCAAATCACTTCGTCTCTTTGAGCTTCGGGAGGTTCAACCTCTCCACACTCGCTCTCTCTTGGAGTGATTACACCTGAAGTCGACGATCTACCGACACGTGTATTTTCTCTCAGATCGACAGTACAGAAGGACTTCGTTACTCTGCATATTTCCAAAGGAGCTCATGACTATCCACCTAGCAACTTTTCTAGGTCTAACGGTCATGATCCAACCAATACTGATGTGTTCATCAATCGACGGTTCACATTGACTGCAGGGCCCCAACATGTGCACTCCTTATTAGAGAGCTCAACCTCTACAATCTAAAAAGTACTCGCCCAACTCGGTCTAACCGTAGTTGTTGATCTTCCAGCCCGACGAGATCAATGGCATTGGTCAATTGCGGGCTGTGAACTAGCGCGTCCACTAATTTCACCTTCGCGCTCCGCAATGATTCCCCACCATCGATCTTCATTCACAGATTGACAGTTCACAGTGATTGCGGGATCCAACCTCTGAATTCCGAGAAGTCCTCGCCCGACTCTAGTCTAATCCTGGTCGTTGATCTTCCATTCCCAATGAGATCAACAACGTTGGTTGATTGCGGGTTGTGAACTAGAATGTCTGCTAATTTCACCTTCGCGCTCTGCAATGATTCCCAACCATCGATTTTATCGAGCGGTTGGTGTTTGATTCATTAACTCCAGTGGGTATTTGAGTCAATATGATGATCAGGATGGCTTCTCCTCTCGTTAAACGGCTCACATCCATCTTCATTGTCAGATTCTTAAGTAATCTATAGTTCATCACGACGTAGCCTGCCCGAGAGCCAAGATTCCGACGAATGTATACCACTATTTGGTGAACCTTGGTCAGGGATGGTTGTATTTCATGAGTACCTAAGAAATGGAAGGAACAATGAGGGGAAGGAACAATGAGGGGAAGGAACGATTAAGTTCTCCTAAAGATGTTGTGGTTCACTAATATTGGCTCGAATTCCCAGTCCATGGTCAGGTCTAGAAGCCTTACAAATGGGCGGTCTTCTCCATCCCCTCATTAACTATTGAGGAGGTCTTCCCACCTACCAGCCTAATTGTAATTCATTCCTGGGTCAGAGGGTTGTTCTGATTCTTGAGAAATTAAATGTAGCAAGGTACTGGTTTGGTGGAGGTTAACACAACCATTCCTCGTCCCCTCCACCATGTTTTCATAGCATTTGTGGTTTCTCTTAGCACATCCACTTTCCAACAGTCATGCAACACACATCCATTTTCTATTAAAATAACATAATTTACATTCATCGACCTTTTATACAAAGGTCCATCAAATCAAACATTCACACCTTTGAGTTTTCCATAATTCCTTGACCAATATAGTTATATTTACAAACTGGGGGAAACAGGGTGTTGAATCTACCTGGTAAGCATATACCGTATGCGGTGTTGGAGAGACCGAACAAAGTGGTAGGAAGGGAAATCCCCCCAAAAAGCGAAAAAATTGTTGAAATTTTCTTTGCTACACCTGGTTTATTTTCAAAGGATTTCTAACATTTTGATATATTTTGCAAAATGTCTAATTGGTTTTTACTGTTTGCGAAACACGTATCTTCCAGCTCGCATGGATCTGAAGACCCCTTTTCTGCATGGCATAGTCCCCTAAGCATGCATAATGGGGCCAGGTAAAGTTCTCACTCTTATCTCTATCAGTAAAGCGTAGATTCCCTAGGATACCAGATCAATGTATTATGTGACCCACTATTCCTTCTCGTGCGATGAATTAAGAAGAGAGCAGAAGAAAGGTCTCAACGGTGAGACAATGTCCATATCATTTGATCCAGTTTCGAAGAAGTAATTGATAGAGAAAAAACCTACAGGCTCGCAGAGAGAGATATTGTTACATTGATGTGTTAGGTGCGCAGATCTTAGCATTATTGAACTCCTTCCTATCCTTTGGAGCTGGTACATGTACTGTTGTCTTTGCCAACTTCTTATGTAAGAGGTTGTTGAGGTTGTTGGTTGTTAGTGAGTAGCCTATATTTCCCCAGAAATTGCTTGTAGGACCCCTCTCTCTTAGGTAGATAGACCGACCCCTCCATCTATGCATTTTCCATCTATCTAGCGATAGAGCTCTCACGGAACTACCTTCTTGTATCATCAAGCCATTGCCCATTAATACAACCAAAGTGGTGGTTCCTTGTACGAGTGGAACCAGGATGAGCGGAAGCAAGATTGATTAATACAGTCCAAACATGTTCCTGTTGTTGAGCAATACAATATACCTAGCACCCGCGACCTTGCCCTGTGTGTGCACCTAGAAGAACGAAATTTGGCTTGATGGCTTACTCCCTGGTGAATTGCTTCATCAGGTTTATGGCCGATGACCTAGAGGCTCAAAAGTACATCCATCCATTGCATCTTGTCCGAGTTTTCCTATCGGGTTATTCAGGTTTTCTTGCCAACTATCTAGGCTTACTCTATAGTTCATCACGACGTAGCCTGCCCGAGAGCCAAGATTCCGACGAATGTATACCACTATTTGGTGAAGCTTGGTCAGGGATGGTTGTATTTCATGAGTACCTAAGAAATGGAAGGAACAATGAGGGGAAGGAACGATTAAGTTCTCCTAAAGATGTTGTGGTTCACTAATATTGGCTCGAATTCCCAGTCCATGGTCAGGTCTAGAAGCCTTACAAATGGGCGGTCTTCTCCATCCCCTCATTAACTATTGAGGAGGTCTTCCCACCTACCAGCCTAATTGTAATTCATTCCTGGGTCAGAGGGTTGTTCTGATTCTTGAGAAATTAAATGTAGCAAGGTACTGGTTTGGTGGAGGTTAACACAACCATTCCTCGTCCCCTCCACCATGTTTTCATAGCATTTGTGGTTTCTCTTAGCACATCCACTTTCCAACAGTCATGCAACACACATCCATTTTCTATTAAAATAACATAATTTACATTCATCGACCTTTTATACAAAGGTCCATCAAATCAAACATTCACACCTTTGAGTTTTCCATAATTCCTTGACCAATATAGTTATATTTACAAACTGGGGGAAACAGGGTGTTGAATCTACCTGGTAAGCATATACCGTATGCGGTGTTGGAGAGACCGAACAAAGTGGTAGGAAGGGAAATCCCCCCAAAAAGCGAAAAAATTGTTGAAATTTTCTTTGCTACACCTGGTTTATTTTCAAAGGATTTCTAACATTTTGATATATTTTGCAAAATGTCTAATTGGTTTTTACTGTTTGTGAAACACGTATCTTCCAGCTCGCATGGATCTGAAGACCCCTTTTCTGCATGGCATAGTCCCCTAAGCATGCATAATGGGGCCATGTAAAGTTCTCACTCTTATCTCTATCAGTAAAGCTTAGATTCCCTAGGATACCAGATCAATGTATTACGTGACCCACTATTCCTTCTCGTGCTATGAATTAAGAAGAGAGCAGAAGAAAGGTCTCAACGGTGAGACAATGTCCATAGCATTTGATCCAGTTTCGAAGAAGTAATTGATAGAGAAAAAACCTACAGGCTCGCAGAGAGAGATATTGTTACGTTGATGTGTTAGGTGCGCAGATCTTAGCATTATTGAACTCCTTCCTATCCTTTGGAGCTGGTACATGTACTGTTGTCTTTGCCAACTTCTTACGTAAGAGGTTGTTGAGGTTGTTGGTTGTTAGTGAGTAGCCTATCTTTCCCCAGAAATTGCTTGTAGGACCCCTCTCTCTTAGGTAGATAGACCGACCCCTCCATCTATGCATTTTCCATCTATCTAGCGATAGAGCTCTCACGGAACTACCTTCTTGTATCATCAAGCCATCACCCATTAATACAACCAAAGTGGTGGTTCCTTGTACGAGTGGAACCAGGATGAGCGGAAGCAAGATTGATTAATACAGTCCAAACATGTTCCTGTTGTTGAGCAATACAATATACCTAGCACCTGCGACCTTGCCCTGTGTGTGCACCTAGAAGAACGAAATTTGGCTTGATGGCTTACTCCCTGGTGAATTGCTTCATCAGGTTTATGGCTGATGACCTAGAGGCTCAAAAGTACATCCATCCATTGCATCTTGTCCGAGTTTTCCTATCGATTTATTCAGGTTTTCTTGCCAACTATCTAGGCTTACTCTATAGTTCATCACGGCGTAGCCTGCCCGAGAGCCAAGATTCCGACGAATGTATACCACTATTTGGTGAAGCTTGGTCAGGGCTGGTTGTATTTCATGAGTACCTAAGAAATGGAAGGAACAATGAGGGGAAGGAACGATTAAGTTCTCCTAAAGATGTTGTGGTTCACTAATATTGGGTTGGGCCTTAAGGAAGGGCCAGCAATGGTTGGTTATTCCTACTTCCTATTCCAAGGAAAATCCTTGGTCAAACAAGATAAGAGAAGGTCGTTTACTTCTCCCTGGTCAGGGCAACAACAAAATAATCAAGGGATGGCTAAAAGTGTAGGAATCAAGTTGAAGAAATGGAAGAGAAGCAATGGACAGTCCTTGCTCCAGCAATTCAATCCTTGCTCCAACAATTCAGGGTGTAACTTTGGGAGTTCCTGGAATCTTTGGGCATAGTGGTAACTAGAAAGGTTTTGCTTCTAATTTAAAATTTCTATTTTTGAAAGCAATCTACTAAATAAGAATCTCTATTTTTTTGAAAGCAATCTAGTAAAGAAACAACAATTCACCTAGTTGCAAACAATGAATACTAAATATTAGAGAAAACAAACAACAGTTCACAATGAAAATTGAACACTAAATATGCAAAAAGTGAATACTAAATATTAGATAAAACAAACAACAATTCAAACAATGAAAATTGAACACTAAAACAGTGAATACTAAATATTAGAGAAAATAAACAACAATTCAAACAATAAAAACTAAATATTAGAGAAAATAAACAACAATTCAAACAGTGAAAACTGAACACTAAATACTAAAAACTGAACACTATACTAAAAATTGAACACTAAATACTAGATAAGTAGAAAGTAAATACAAACGATGAATACTAAAACTATGAAAACAATGAATACTAAATACTAGAGAAGTAGAAAGTAAATAGCAACCCACTAATTAGGAAAGAATGTGGACGTAAATATAAAGTTATTGTAAATGAATGAAAAATTATTGGAAAATTACTGGAATTTCAACCTTGTAGAAACAATGGGAACAATGAATTAACCAATGAACTAGTGATGAATATAAGAAGCCAAAGAAAACATGTAACTTGCAAATATATAAGCAGCTGCCAAAATCTAAATCTATGTCGAAATTGACAATGTCAAAACAATGACACTGAACCAATGAACCAATGATGGATATAAGCAGCCATAGAAAATATGTAACTTGCAAATATATAAGTAGCTGCCAAAATCTAAATCTATGTCGAAACTGACAATGTCAAAACAATGATACTGGACAATGGCGGTGGGCATCCAGTACTGCCAAAATTCACCGCATACAAAACTCCCCCAACTTACCAACTTACCCTTCAGATACTGAATGAGCATAAATTGAATGATATCAATAAATTCCTTTATTGAACATTTAGAAAAATTCATTGTGTCAGGTTCTATTGATCTCTATTTATCTAAAAAAGGAAAAGCTATGAACATTTAATATGCCAAAAAACTTACAAAAACTTACAAACAATATTCAGCCTCAAACTTAGGATATTTATGTTTTCATAAAAAGCTGGGAAAACTTAGGATATCTATGCATTCAGAAAAACAACGAGGCTATAAGAGGTGGAACATATCAACCAATAGAATATTCAAAAGAGAAATTAAAATATTGAAAATCTTTATTATTTTACTTATACTATGTACAACATTCACGAACAGATCAAATATGTTTAGCCAAAGGAAAACTAATTCAAGGTCAACGCTAAAGCTAACGCTAGAGTACCGGCCTTCAACAGGGACTAACAAGGAACCATAAACCTGTAGCATGTAAAACTTTTATATTATCTATAATTCAATAATAAATTAGGACTAGACAACCAAAGTGAAGTTTTCCAGTCTTAACTCAAGGAATAATCTCTTCCCTACCTTCTATTTTTAAAATACTCCACAAGTTAAATTCAATTCTAATTAATCATACGATTTATCCTAGGCTTTTCCAAACTGAATGAAGTAACTAAGATATAATTGCAAGCAAGTTATGAAGTAACTGAGTGTAATGTGAACAAATTCAAAAGAAAAACTTAGGGCTTCCAGTATTTTACGCTCAATCAGACAAAATGCCAGGCCACCACTAAGGCGCGGAGAGTAAGAAAACCAAGGATCAAAGAAATACAAAAATCCAAGGCGCAAGATCAATTTAGACAAGGCGCAGAGATAGAAAAGAAAACTCATCCGTTAAGATTATCCGTATCCATCCACAACGGGCGAACTTTCCCCCATAACACATATTCAATGAACTCTGCAACATATAAATATATACAAATTCGAACTAAATTACAACTAAAAAATTAAGGCGTACCGTAACTGTAGGCGAATGCTCCGTAGTCGTTGTCCGGCATGTGTGCTTCTTCCAGCTGTTGCTTGCCAACCGCTGAGACCTCACCGGTATCTCCCATCCAATGCTAGGGGTACTTTTTTTCCCCCTAAGCCCCTCGAGCCGCAAAGGAGCCACACACACAATACCAGAGAATGTTATCTCCTAGCTCGCCTCGCAAGGTCGAGCTACCACTTGTTATCCGAGCTGGGTATCCCAACTCCCACAAGAAAAATTCAGTCAAGATAAAATTTCGGTAGGGTAACCTTATGCATACCAGGCATGATCCATACTCCTCCTCCGCCATATTTTTTATAGAGTTTTCTTAGTGCTTACTTTCCCAAACCCTCATTAGATTCTTTTTATTAAATTTAATTAGGATAAACCTCCCCTGTACACATGTCACCCTATCCCTTAGTTGCACCAGAAAACCAATTTATTAATTAATTAAATTCACTTATTTCCCTGACCCACCTAAAAGCGTTCCTAAAAAAAATCCTCAGTGTCCCTTTATTCCCTTACATTTCTTAAATGATTGATGCCTTAAAACCTAGTTGAGTTCACAATAAGAAGGTTCCAAAGACTAGATTCCCTACTAAGTTAGAAATTTCCCTTTTCTTAAGTTCCCCCTTTTCTGCTTAGTTCAGATTTAGCAAGTTTAGATAAAAACAACAATTTATCCTTTTAATAATTTAATCCTCCATTAAAAATTTTACTTTAATAATTAATGTTTGAAATTTCTTTACCCCCTTCTTGTTACATGTCTATTTAGTTTTTTTTTTTTTTGTTCACAGGTTCTACTTAGACCTAGGTTTTAAATTCACTAGGCTTGGCGACAGTTCTTAAGGGAAAATTTTGTTATTAAACTTTACTCATAAAATCATTCATTTTAACTCCGAACGAGTCCTAAGGAGGCATGGTTTTCTAGGTACTAGGTTTATTAACTTACCATAGTTAAAATAGTGATGTGTCCTTAAGGACGCACTACGTGCTCCAAGGGTGCCACTCGCTGCATTCTGTTTTTATTTGCGCGACGTGCCCATCAAGACACACTATTTTCTCCAAGGGTGCCACTCGCCTCTTGACTGAATTTGGTAGACGTCAAACCCCTGGAGTCAATACTCCGTCAGGTTACCTTGTGGGAGACTAAGGTCCTCTAAGGAATAAGGACCCTGCCTTATTGTGTGCCCCTTAGAATCATCGTGAGCGGATGTCATAGTCTTCCTTCCTGACATCGTGGATCTCTCAAACTAGGTAATTGTTAACATACAGTTCGAGCTAGGAGTGCTAGTAGGTTGTGGCAGGGTTGTTGCCACACCTCTCACTCAATGTCTCTAGTTGTCATGCGTGACCCCTTTACTCCAAATGTGAGTCTGGTCGGAAAGCTATCGTCAGCCTGCATCCATCAACAAAACATGTAAGCGATAACAATCAACATCATAATATCCAGTCATATGTCACATATGTAATATCAACAACATCCAAACCATAACAGTCCACTCCTTGACTCAATTCAGAGTCCAAGGAGATATCTTGATGCCATTGACATCCTCAAACGTACAGGGTCTTGCACACTCAAGAAAACCAGTCAATAGCACATGTCGATATAAATGTAACAAGATAACATATCATTAGATCATCAACATCTCATAATCATAATCAAACAATCAATTATATAATGAACTGGATCACATGCACGCAAGTGTTCTCAAAGAATAAGTCCAATCAGGTGTGCACAAGAGCGGGATGTTACATACACCCACTCTTGTTGTAAACTTCATCTCAAAGTTTCACAATATATAAGTATCGAAATCAAGTGTCTAGCAATATCAATATGTATAGTTATCAAACAAAAATGGAAATTGTTGGCACATATCATATGCGTCCTCCCAGTTCGTCGAGTGTGAACTATAATTGTACCACTGGAACTTTACCTGATCTACTGTTCGACGTCGTAGTTGTCGAATGCAATGGTCTAGAATGCGGATTGGCTCCACCGTGAGCGCACCCTCATCTGAAACCTGGGAACTCATGTCAATCACATGTGTAGGGTCACTAACATAACGTCTCAAAACAGATACGTGAAAAACATCGTGCATATACCTCAAAGAATCAGGCAAGGCTAGTCGATATGTCGCATGCCCCTTCCTTTCCACAACCTCGAAAGGTCCCATGAACCTAGGAGAGATTTTAGTCCCATTTCCAAACTTGATCGAACTCTTGTGCGATTTCACCCGAAAGAAGACTCGATCACCAACTACATAACTATGGTCGACACAATGCGCATCGACATAACTCTTTTGTCAATCCTACGCTTCCTTGATGCTTTGTCTTATTGTTTGCATTTGATCTTCCATCTCTTGGATCGCTTCCGATCCCATCATGACCCTATCCTCAAGCCGATCCCAACTCAGAGGCGTCTGACATGGTCACCCATAAAGAAACTCGAATGGCTCCATCTTAATGGTGCTTTGATAACTGTTGTTATATGCAAATTCTACCAGTGGCAAGAATTCCTCCCAACCCTTCTGTTGGTCCATCGCGTACATATACAATATATCCTCCAAGATTTGGTTCGTTTGGTCAGTCTGGTCGTCTATCTCAGGGTGATATGTAGTACTAAAGTTAAGTTGGGTTCCTAAGGCATGTTGGAAACTAGTCCAAAATCATCCCGTAAACATAGATCCTAGATTGGATATAATCCTCCTAGGCATGCCATGCAACCTCACAAGCTCGCTGATGAAAACTCTAGCTATGTTAGGTGCCTAATACATCGTATGCACAATAATAAAATGAGCACTCTTCATCATAGTGTCGACTACCACAAAAATTGAGTCATGTCTCCTTGCCTTCAGTGGCAATCCAACAATGAAATCCATCAAAATGACCTACCATTTCGATTACGGAATGGCGTGTGGTTGTAGTAATTTTGTCGGATGTCTATGTTCAGCCTTCACCTACTGACATTCTAGACATATTGCCACATAGTCGACTATGTCCGCCTTTATTCCTTTCCAGAAGAATAAGGGTTTAAGGTCTGCCCTCATCTTCGTGACTCCAGGATGAGCCATGTACACTACTCGATGAGCCTTGTTTAGGATCAAGCTCCTCAACTCGTCGTTGGGCCGTACGTAAATCCGATTGTTAAATCTCAATAATACGTCCTTGTCCACAATAAATCCCTCAAATTTGTGTACCATCATGGTGTTTTGTTCGATAAATTCCTTAACCTCTTTATACCAGTCATCGTCGCGTTGTAAAGTCATAATCTTTTCACGTAGATTTGTCTGAAGAGGCATCATCAAAAATATGCACAGACTTCAAATCAACGCATCAAACACTCTATTCAATGTTCCACAATGATACCTTTGTCGGAGATGGCATGCCCTAAGAAATGAATCTTCGATTAGTAAAACGAGCATTTCAATAGTTTCCCAAACAATTTGTTCTCTCATAGACACTGTAGTACCATGCGCAAGTGCTCGTCATGGTCCTCCATCGTCCGAGAGTAAATCAAAATATCAAATGAATACTTGGACGAACTTGTCCAAGAATTCACGGAACACCCCGTTCATCAAACTCATAAATAACCTTGGGGCGTTCGTCAGTCCAAATAGTAAAACGATAAACTCATAATGTCCAAACCTCGTCGTAAAGGCGGTCTTAGGGATGCCATCCTCCTTGATCCATAACTGGCGATACCTTGATCTCAAGTCGATCTTTGAAAACACCATCGCGCCTTTCATCTGATCAAACACATCATCAATCCTTGGCAACAGATATTGATTCTTGATCATTTCCTTGTTCAATTGATGGTAGTCAATGTAGAGTCTCCACGACCCATCCTTCTTTCGTATGAAAATAATAGGCACACCACACTCTCATACTACTAGAAGGTTTTATAAGCCTTCTTCCACGCCCTTTCCATTTAATGCAAGGATCACATATAGCTTGCATCCCTTGCGCATTCTCTTCACGCATATTTGTCCCTTGTCATCAACCAATCTCAACTGTTTTGTCTTACAGTTGAGTATCACCTCATGCGATTCCAACCAGTCCATACCGATCACGACGTCATGATACCCTAATATCATGACGTACATGTTGGCCCTTGTGACAAACTCTCCCAGGTTAAGGTTACATCCCGTAACCTTTCCTCCAACCTTCTGTTTGGCTCCCGAAGCCATTTCTACAAAGCTAATCTCGCCTGGTTCGACTGCCTTTACCTTAATTATTTTTAGTGCTGCACCAAAAATAAAACTCTCTGTAGCACTTGGATCTATCAAAATACTAAGGGTTTGGTCAACGATGGTACTTAATGTCTCGAGCACAGTGGATTGGTGCTCTGCCTGGCAGTTATTCACCACTGCATGAATCCGATGGGCCTTGCCCAAATCTCCCACGGTAGTGGGTCCGACTGATCTAGCTGCTCTAGCCCTCTCAACTGGGCAGTCATGCTGGTGATGTGGCTCTCCACATGTCCAACACCTTGTCTTCAGTCCAATACTCCTTGTACCTGAAGTAGAAGCCAACGACCCACCATCCTGGAACCCTCGTCTATTCTGTTGAACATGCCTAAACTGCTACTACTATGGTCGACGTTGCTGCTGGTGTTATGGTCCTATGTAAGGAGTCCATTGCTGAGGTGTTGGTCATCGAAGTGTAGTGAAGGTGGATTCTCTCGGAGTGCCATGATATCCTGGTGGATGTCTAACTGGTGTCTGATGCTACTGTGCACCAGATGAATCCTGTCTCGTTGGTTTCGCTGGAGTCCTGCTCTGACTCCCGCTAATGAGATCCTCCTCTACTATGAGAGCCTTCTGGCCAACATCATGCAAGGTTTGAGGCATTAGAATCCTCACCTTTGCACAAATGTTGACATTAAGGCCGAACACAAACTTGTTGACCTTAATTTTCTCGATATTGAGGTGCAGAGCATACCAAAGCAGCTCCATGAAACGTGCCTCATACTCAAGCACCATACGACCGCCCTGTCACAAGGCATTGAACTCATTGATATGATGCTCAATGAATTCCTTAGACAGATAACTCTCCCGGAACAGTTGCTTGAACAGTTCCCATGACACGTCTTCGACGACCATGTTCAATTGCGGCAGGAGCATCTTCCACCAGAGAATAGTGCTCCCTTTTAGTTGAAATACCTCCATGCATACCTTCATGTTGGAGGTATAGTCACGAAGAGAAAAGCACATCACCATATTCTCCAACCATGCCTCAGTAGCTGAGCCATCTAGGGCACCAAAGAACTCAGGAAACTTGACATTCTTGAGTTCATGGTGAATGCTACTAGTACCAGTCGGGTCGCACGATGGACCCTTAGGAGGTGTCGGTGCCCTAGCCTCATCTCTATCCAAATGACTAATTAGTGTCTCAAACATCCTCGGAAAGGACCTCATCAGCCCAACCACATTGCCCACAACTATTTGTTCTTTCCCGACAACTTGTTCGTCTCTCTGGGGGTTAGACCCCTTGGGTGTGGATGCTACTGGGAGTGTCGCACCTCCTCCCCTAGCACCCTGTCGTCTGCCTCTGCGACGTCCTCTAACCATGATTACCTGCATGAATACAAATCAATTTAATTAGCGACATTTTATAATCAAGCATCTAATCAATGGAAGCCATAGTGATCCCAAGTCGCGGGTTGAACCGGCTCTGATACCATATGTAACGAACCCTGTTGTTAGGAAAACAAGCCTCACATAACCAATAATTTTTTTATATTTTATGTAGGAAACGACAATACACTCAAAACATCGCAACACGATGACGAACACAACGCACACAATTCACGCAACATACAAACATAACAAACTAGCATACTAGCACATCATGCAGCTGGAAGCAACATACGACATCCAATCATAAGAAGAATAAAAATGACTACTCGCTCGTCCTACCCTGCAATTGGTTAAGACCTCTAGGACACATAAGCAACGCTCAAGCCCAAGTTCCCATCGATTTTGACCATTCAAGGTCTCAAGGCTGACGATTGTTTTGAGGAATAAGGAGGTGTCTACATCTCACCCAACACAAGCAGACCAAACCTACTAAGATACGGGCAATCATCATATCAACCCAACACAACCATCATCAATGACACAAGTAACTAGAATCTTCACAGCGAGAGAGAAACAAACACAATAAAACATTACAGAGCAAGGTGCAAAACATCAATTCCAATAGTGACCTTCATCATCAGGAAGCACAAGACCTAAGGCCTGGTTATCATACGCACTTATCGATCAATGCGTGCAATGATCCAATCATAAGGAATCACACTGCCACATGGAGACAAGTGCAATTGTAACTAAGGCGCAACATAGACCATTCTAAACCTTCAATCGTGACACAATCCAATGCACTAGAAGTCCAAACTTAAACTGTCATACATTAGACGAAATCTATAAATGAAGCACTCAATCAACCAACTGAAAATGACACAAAGTAACTACATCTAATACGTTTTAAATTATGCAACGAACCAGATAGATTTCTTGTTTTCTTACAAGGCAGTCATATGTGGTATAACAACATACAACCAACCACCATTTAATATTCAACATAAAACACATATCACATAGTAACTAATTAATATATACACATATAACCAATTAATAACACATAGTAACCAATTAATCTAAGCACATATAACCAATTAATAACACATAGCACATAGTAACCAATTAATACAACCAACCACAATTTAATATTCAACATATAACAACTTCAAGTATCTTTTTATCATTCCATTCAAAAGGGGCTTTATTAATCAATAAATCAACTACACTTTTTAACTTCTCCAGATCCATATTAAACAAGGAACCATAAACCTTTAGCATGTAAAACTTCTATCTGATATATAATTCAATAATAAATTAGGACTAGACAACCAAAGTGAATATTCCCAGTCTTAACTCAAAGAATAATCTCTTCCCTACATTCTATTTTTAAAATACTCCATAAGTTAAATTCAATCCTATTTAATCATACGGTTTATCCTAGGCTTTTCCAAACTGAATGAAGTAACTGAGATATAATTGCAAGCAAGTTATGATTCGACAATGTCGATACCGAATATACTAAGGATACAAAGGTTTGGTACATAAATTACATTAACCTTAAAGCATATGTGAAAGGTTCTAAACAATAAATCCATTTTTTAAGTAAGTGATAATTCTCTTAGCAAATTTAAGATATTTGATCCTCAAATATAAAAATACTTATGAAATTGCTTTCAAATTTTTCTTAGGGGATCAATAACATAAAAGTTTTGCATATAGATTATATTGACTTTAAAGCTCAACAACAAGGTTTTAAACAATAAATTCAATTTTTAAAACATGTCGATACTGAATACACTATGGAAAGACAACTGATGTAAAAGGGGTTATGAATTTGACTGCTTATATCCTACCAGAGTGTATTTAAATGAGTTGCAGAAATTACAAGTGTTATCAAAGTCACCCTAGACTGTGATCAGGTGAGCTTGGTAACATCAAAAGATTTGTAAATGTAAATGAGTTTTTTAGAAGGTCAAATGGACAAGACTCAAGATGATAATGTTCTAAATCAGAAATCTAGGCTAGCATGCACAAGCGATCGAGGTCTTGACTAACTTCAATCAGTAAGTGGGAGTAAAATGTGAACATAGAGAAGATCTTGTGTTAAGGGTTTTTCTTCCTTAGGTTGTCTGTAGACCTATTTATGTTATCACTCCAAAAGTCACCCTAGACTTTGATTAGGTGAGCTTGGTAACATCAAAAGATTTGTAAATGTAAATGAGTTTTTTAGAAGGTCAAATGGACAAGACTCAAGATGATAATGTTCTTACTCAGAAATCTGGGCTAGCATGCACAAGCAATCGTGGTCTTGACTAACTTCAA
>ML825720.1:108941-128664 GCA_009831015.1 Picea engelmannii | reverse complement strand
GCATATGTGAAAGGTTCTAAACAATAAATCCATTTTTTAAGTAAGTGATAATTCTCTTAGCAAATTTAAGATATTTGATCCTCAAATATAAAAATACTTATGAAATTGCTTTCAAATTTTTCTTAGGGGATCAATAACATAAAAGTTTTGCATATAGATTATATTGACTTTAAAGCTCAACAACAAGGTTTTAAACAATAAATTCAATTTTTAAAACATGTCGATACTGAATACACTATGGAAAGACAACTGATGTAAAAGGGGTTATGAATTTGACTGCTTATATCCTACCAGAGTGTATTTAAATGAGTTGCAGAAATTACAAGTGTTATCAAAGTCACCCTAGACTGTGATCAGGTGAGCTTGGTAACATCAAAAGATTTGTAAATGTAAATGAGTTTTTTAGAAGGTCAAATGGACAAGACTCAAGATGATAATGTTCTTACTCAGAAATCTGGGCTAGCATGCACAAGCAATCGTGGTCTTGACTAACTTCAATCAGAAGTGGGAGTAAAATGTGAACAGAGGGAAGAATTTAGTGAGAGGAATGTAGAGGTTGTTGTAAACATCAGGTCTACAGACAACCTAAGGAAGAAAAAACCTTAACACAAGATCTTCTTGAGTTCAAAGTTTAAGGACACTAAAGAAACATCATGATAATATTACAATCAAACATACATCATAATATCACCACAATAATTCATGTGAATCATTCAAAGCATGAACACTTTAGCATCATAAGCAAATAAGCTGGAATAAGAAGCTGATTTCTATTAACCAAGATGTCTCAAATCCTGTACATAACCAGTTCACAGTGACTTTATCAAAACATTACAATTTGGGAGCCTCAACTCAACTATTCCCCCATTTTCCACATTTGGAATATGTCTTTATAACAAAATAGGAAAGGCACAAACTAGAGGTTCGAGTTGGCCTTCCTCACATCGGATTCTTCAAGAAACATCTATCCATCTAACACCTGTGATAACAGTTATTTAACAAACTTCTATAAAAAGGAAAAATGTTGGCAACCAATCCAACAAGATTTAAATGACATGGTCTTCCTTGATCTTCATTGATGCGCCTCCTCTTACATGCCAAGTGTCCTGTAGAGGTGGTAATTTGTTATCATGTTGCCAACTACTATCTCAGCCATTCTCCACATCATCAACCACTAACAAGAATGATAAGACAAACTCTTTGAATCCAGGCGCCAGCTGGTAGCGCCTTTCTGGTGTATCTCTGTGCAAATTTCGTCCATGCCAGAAATTCTGTAGTGCCTGCCTTTGTTTCCTGTTCAGGAGATTTGGTAGCACATAAGAGAGTGGATAGCGCCCATGGAATTCGCAGCGCCCAGGATATTGGGTAGCACCCGTGGAATTCGCAGCGCCCAGGAGAGTTGGCAGCGCACTGTGAAATTCATAGCGCACTCCCCTCTGCACATCCATGCATGAAAACGGTGGAACGGGAAATAAATTGGGAGAACTATCATATATATCATGGATATATTTAGTTATTAAACACCTGCACAATCATTTGGCACCTCCACAATTGCAAACTGAAAATCAAGCTCTTCAGATGTAGTAGAGGTAAAAACTGACCTTCCAGCTGTCGATCCCTTTCAAAACCTTTGAATGCTAGGCAACAACAACTCACCTGTATGCTTGATGTGTGGCTTGAACTTGAGGCTTGACTCATGGCCTAGCTTTGACTTAGTTCGTGGCTTAGTATTTTGACATATAGCTTTGACTCATAGATTATGAATTAGGAACATGATCTTAACTCATAGCTTGGCTTAATGTAATGACTGGTGACTAGTATAATAAATGGGCATGTGGCTTGGGTTTAGAAACCCTATGCTTAGGAAATATACAATAGTTCTAGGCAATAAGTAGTTTAGGCACATTCACTAGATTTTATTTATAGTATAACTTAGGCATAGGACATTTAGAAGCACACACACACACCTCATAAATTTGAGATTTTTTTCAAATATAAAATATATTTGAAGATTTACAACATAGACTAGGGCTTACCAATTCATCATTTTTGTATGGTAGGTCAAGAGGGAAAAACCAAAGGATGTTGGGAAAAAGTGATCAACAAGAGCTTAATGAAGAATCTGAAGGTTAAGACACCGGCCAAAAAACTTAAGAAAACGATAAATCAATTATAAAACGATGAAAACACTCTAAAAAATCCATTACATTTTGATCGCTAACATTTGGATCCAACTGGGATGGAGACCTCCCTGGGAAGCTCCAAGAACCTAGTAGTTCGAGTTGCCTTATCTGTTGGGCTATGGAGTCATCTAGCCTATGAAACCAATCTCTGAAAACTCTCAAGACCTGTGCAATTGATCTCTGTATACCTTCAAAACCAGCCTTTATTCACACAAACTGACTGATATTTCTACTGCAAACTAGAAGAAAATAAATGCTCAAGCAACGAGCTTATTTCCTACCCTACTCTACTCTAACCAGCTCTGTAATTGGTTAGGTAAATGCTACCTTCCATAACAACCAATCAAGCAATTTTAAAATTGAAGAAACCTCGTCTCTGTCACTGATCAACAATTGATGTTTGAAATGTAACAACAGTGATAAGAATTCACTCAAGAAACCATACTCACCCAGACATGCTGATAAAAAGATTAAGTCTGCATGCTCCAAAGCATTTGAAAAGTGCAACTCTATGTATTCATCGACAGGGTCATGAAACTGAAAGCAATGCCTGATTAATTTATGAAAGGTTACCTTCACTATTTCAAAGCTGCTGACAGTTTGTGTGATGTCTTCTGCAGGCATACTTGATTGAATGATAGACACATGCATTTGTGGGTTGAATAGTTGTTTCGTAACTCCATAACCACCTGTTGGTTGATGGCTGATCATCTCTGCATATACCGTGGGGATAGTCTGCTGCTCATACACCTGGTTTTTATTAAGACAGGTCTGTTCATTGGTTGGTGATGGATAAAAGATTAGATTTATATGAAAATCCCTTTCAACACCTCCATAGCATTTATAAGAATCATGATCATAATCATCATCTACAGGAATAGTGCTAAGAGGTTCCAAACAAATCATAAAAAAATTATGTTTATCACCATCACTGGTATTTCCATAAAAAATAGGTTGTCCATAACAAACCTCTGACTCTTGACATTCAAAATGTCTTGTTTCAGGATGCTTTCTAACAACAAAGTATTCATTACCAAAGTGTTTGTCAACAACAAGCTGCTCTTGGTCAATGTTTGAGACAGTGACTTCCTCAGAGGCAAGGTTGTCAAAGATACTTGCTTTGAGGACCAAATCATCCACTATATCTTCTTCATAGGGACAACAAATAAAACCTGTCTCATGTTCAGAGTTGACATGATGTTGACTTAGAATCCTGCCACAAAATCAAAGGTTCTACTCCACTTCCTCAACATCTATGATCAACTGTGATAAAGATGTAGATTTTCTTTCCCTAAGATAAAAAACAAGGTCAAAGTGTTGAGACACTATGTAATACACCATGGTAGCAGTCTCAGAAGGTTTAATTTCCAGGGGCAGGCTGCATTACAAGTTGTGAAACCTTCGAATAAAATCAGTAAGAACTTCATTTTTTCCTCTTCTCAAAGTAGTGAACTCATTTAGGTACTGATCAAATGACTTTCTCTCTCCCCATTATTTTGAAAAGGTGTCATATAGTTCATCCCATGAACCAATGGAAGCAACTTCCATATTCTTGAACCACATCTCCAATCAAATATTTAGATAAAATCCTCATGATAATATCTTCATGCAAGATTTCTAGATAATCGATGAAGTCTTGAAAGGATGACAGATGCTCTTCTCCGGTAGTGTTATCTTTTCCAGAAAAAGTTGATAGGTAGTCTACAAATTTGGGAGGGTAAGGATGAAGAAAGGATGGCAGCTTCAGACGTCCAAACATCTTTCCCCTAACCTTAAACTAGAAGTCAATGGGTTGTTGAACACTAGAAGGTTGTGGTAAAGGTCAGAGGAGTTGGCAACCTAAACTGAATCAGTTTTATTTTTTGCAAAAGGACAATAATCATTTGGTGCATGTTGAATTTCAACAGGCTGGTTATTAACAATAGAGGGAAAGGTAGAAGGTAATAAACCAACTTTGAAATCTGGAGAAGGGAGAGAATCGTAAGGTTCAGGCTGATTAAAAAAGTGTTTATGAACCTCATCTTCTTTAGGTGTTTGAAGTGGATGGATATCCTTAACATCAATGACATGGGAAGGGGGTAAATCCACTTCTTTGAAAAAGGAATATGCAAGAGCAGGCTGGTGGTCTTTAGAGTATACAAAGCAGATTATGATTCTCCTAATGTGTGTAGGGAAATTCAAGAAAGAACGAAGGATAAAGAGCACAAGTTCCAGAAAGAAATTCAGAACTTGACACCTGAACTTGCTTTTGCCTTCCATTTCTGTCCAATCTTGTTCCCACAGTGGAGTATTCCAACAGGTTCGTCTTCATGGAGTCGCCAGGTAGATTATCACAGTCAATTTTCGGTATCCCTCTCTTATCTACCATCACAGTCAATTTTCGGTATCAAGAGTTGGATCTATGTCGTTCTTCCCAGGGAACTCTTCAATATGCTCAAATCCGTCCTCGGCAACGACGCCATTTATGTTATCACTCCAAAATTCACCCTAGACTGTGATCAGGTGAGCTTGGTAACATCAAAAGATTTGTAAATGTAAATGAGTTTTTTAGAAGGTCAAATGGACAAGACTCAAGATGATAATGTTCTAACTCAGAAATCTGGGCTAGCATGCACAAACAATCGAGGTCTTGACTAACTTTAATCAGTAAGTGGGAGTAAAATGTGAACAGAGGGAAGACTTCAGTGAGAGGAATGTAGAGGTTGTTGTAAAGATCAGGTCTGTAGAAAACCTAAGGAAGAAAAACCCTTAACACAAGATCTTCTTGAGTTCAAAGTTTAAGGACACTAAAGAAACATCATGATAATATCACAATAAAACATACATCATAATATCACCACAATAATTCATGTGAATCATTCAAAGCATGAACACTTTAGCATCAGAAGCAAATAAGATGGAATAAGAAGCTAATTTATATTAACCAAGATGTCTCAAATACTGTACCTAACTAGTTCACAGTGATTTTATCAAAACATTACAATTCGGGAGCCTCAGCGCAACCATTCCCCCCTTTTCCACATTTGGAATATGTCATTATAACAAAAAAGGAAAGGCAACAGCTAGAGGTTTGAGTTAGCCTTCCTCACATCGGATTCTTCAAGAAACATCTATCCATATAACACCTGCGCTAACAATTATTTAACAAACTGCCATAAAAAGGAAAAATGTTGGCAACCAATCCAACATGATTTAAATGACATGGTCTTCCTTGATCTTCATTGATGCGCCTCCTCTTTCATGCCAAGTGTCCTGTAGAGGTGGTAAGTTGTTATCATGTTGCCAACTACTATCTCAGCCATTATCCACATCATCAACCACTAACAAGAATGATAAGAGGAACTCCTTGAATCCAGGCGCCAACTGGTAGTGCCTTTCTGGTGTATCTCTGTGCAAATTTTGTCTCTGCCAGAAATTCAGTAACACCTGCCAGAAATTCGGTAGCGCCTGCCTGTGTTTCTTGTTCAGGAGATTTGGTAGCACACATGAGAGTGGGTAGCGCCCGTGGAATTCCCAACACCCAGGAGATTGGGTAGCGCCTGTGGAATTCGCAATGCCCAGGAGAGTTGGCAGTGCACTGTGAAATTCGTAGCGCACTCCCCTCTGCACATCCATGCATGAAAACAATGGAACGGGAAAGAAATTGGGAGAACTATCATATACATCATGGATATATTTAGTTCTTCAACACTTGCACAATCATTTGGCACCTCCACAATTGCAAACTGAAGATCAAGCTCTTCAGATGTAGCATAGGTAAAAACCGACCTTGCAGCTGTCGATCCCTTTCAAAACCTTTGAACACTGGGCAAAAACAACTCACTTGTATGCTTGATGCATGGCTTGAACTTGAGGCTTGACTCGTGGCCTAGCTTTGACTTAGTTCGTGGCTTAGTATTTTGACATATAGCTTTGACTCATAGATTATGAATTAGGAACGTGATCTTAACTCATAGCTTAACTTAATGTAATGACTGGTGACTAGTGTAAGAAATGGGAATGTGGCTTGGGTTTAGAAACCCTATGCTTAGAAAATATACAATAGTTCTAGGCAATATGTAGTTTAGGCACATTCACTAGATTTGATTTATAGTATAACTTAGGCATAGGGCATTTAGAAGCACACACACACCTCATAAATTTGAGATTTTTTTCAAATATAAAATATATTTGAAGATTTACAACATAGACTAGGGCTTACCAATTCATCATTTTTGTATGGCAAGTCAAGAGGGAAAAACCAAAGGATGCTGGGAAAAAGTGATCAACAAGAGCTTAATGAAGAATCTGAAGGTTAAGACACTGGCCAAAAACTTAAGAAAACGATAAATCAAGTAGAAAATGATGAAAACGCTCTCAAAAATCCATTACATTTTGATCTCTAACAAAAAGTATCTAATATCATTTTAATCTCTCAAGTAATAATTGAGTCTCGCAATCCCCAATCATAAAGATGAAGTTATTTTTAACAATCCAGAAATAAAGATGAAGTTGTTAAGCTCGCTGTCACATGCTCCAACCTTGGAGATAATCGCAATTATGTCCATAAAATATAATCACATTGTACATTAATAAAATGACCTGTGTATGGTGTGTGTGATTGGGAGCTTTACAAAACAAACATTGTGAAGTGTGCCCTTGCAGTAAAGAGAGGAGAATAGAATAGCATTATATATATATATATATATATATATATATATATATATATTAAAATTTATTCAAAAAGAAGTTGCCCACGAATTTGGAATTAATCTGGAATCATCTAACTGAAAATGGCTTTGAGAAAAAGCTTCATCGGATTCCAAAAATCTAGATCTACAAAGGTGATGGAGTTAGAACTTCACCGAAATATCACTCATTAACATTTCTCGAGACACCCTTTTTAAAGGATATTGAACCATTCATTGTCTTAAGAGGGATAGGGCATGGGATTCAACGCCCCAATAGTTGATGACACGCTACAAACGCGCTGAGGTAATGATGGTCAGAACATAGAAGAGCCAGTCCAAGGGAGAGGTAGCAGTCGGACTATCTACCGAGTAAGGAGGGAATTCAACGCTGGGGTAACCCCCATGCCGAGGGACCGAACAAAACGCGCAGAGGTAGTGGACAACCTGACGCAGAGATCAAGCAAAGATTTTGAGGCAACGGTTCACAACGCAGAGTTGATCTACATTCTAAGGCAAAGGTAAAATACACAGAAGGAAAACGATGGCAGAGTCAAAATGATTTTCCGAAGCACAATTGATCCGGAGATGAGGTACCATCGCTCATCCCATACAACCATTTTTTGGGGGAAAAATCAGCGTTCACTGAGCACATTCGACGATGAGAAAAAGTAAAAATTACAGAGAATCCAAAGGGCCCTTAGCTTGCTGGGCAAATTATAAGCAGAGTGAAGGAGCGAGAAAAGTTTAAAAAGGAGAGAGAGGTGTCGAATGGAGGAGGCCCCATTCAATTTCTGGCGAAATGTAAGCTGAGTGAAGGAGAATTCAATGCAGAGAGGTAATTCTGAGTAAATAGGGGGCTGCGCAGATTCTTGGCGCACTTAAACCAAGTGTAATGCGAACAAATTTAAAATAAAAACTCAGGGCTTCCAATAGTTTATGCTCAATCAAATAAAATTCCAGGCCAACACTCAGGCGCAGAGAGTAAGAAAACCAAGGAGCAGTGAAATACAAAAATCCAAGGCGCAAGATCAATTTAGCTAGATCAATTTAGCTAGGGCACGGAGACGCAGAGAGTAAGAAAACCAAGGAGCAGTGAAATACAAAAATCCAAGGCGCAAGATCAATTTAGCTAGGGCACGGAGATAGAAAAGAAAACTCATCCGTTAAGATTATCCCTAGCCATCCACAACCGGCGAACTTGCCCCCATAACACATATTCAATGAACTCTGCAACATATAACTATATACAAATTTGAACTAAATTACAATTGAAAAATTAAGGTGTACCGTAATCATAGGCGAATGCTCCGTAGTCGTTGTTCCGCACACGCGCTCCGTCCAGCTCCCGCTTGTCAACTGTTGAGACCTCACTGGTACCTCCCAGCCAACACTCGGAGTACTCTTCTTCCTCCTGAGCCCCCTGAGCCGCAAATGGGCCACGCACACAATACCAGAGAATGCTAGCTCCCAACTCGCCTTGCAAGGTCGAGCTACCACTCGTTATACGAGCTGGGTATCCCAACTCCCACAAGAAAAATTCAGTCAAGATAAATTTCGACAGCGTAACCTTACGCATACCAGACGTGATCAATTCTTCTCCTCCGCCATGTTTTTTATAGAGTTTTCTTAGTGTTTACTTTCCCAAACCCTCATTAGATTATTTTTATTAAATTTAATTAGGATAAACCTCCCCCGTACACATGTCACCCGATCCCTTAGTTGCACCAGAAAATCAACTTATTAATTAATTAAATTCGCCTATTTCCATCACCCACCTAAAAGCGTTCCTAAAATCGTTCATCAGTGTCCCTTTATTCCCTTACATTTCTTAAATGACTGATGTCTTTCTTAAAACCTAGTTGAGTTCACAATTAGAAGGTTCCAAAGACTAGATTCCCTGCTAATTTAGAAATTTCTCTTTTCTTAAGTTTCCCCTTTTCTGCTTAGTTCAGATTTAGCAAGTTTAGATAAAAACAACAATTTATCCTTTTAATAATTTAATCCCGCATTAAAATTTTTACTTTAACAATTAATGTTTGAACTTTCTTTATCCCCTTCTTGTTACATGTTTTTTTTTTTGTGTATTCACAAGTTCTACTTAGACCTAGGTTTTAAATTCACTATGCTTGGTGACAGTTCCTAAGAGAAAAAATTGTTATTAAACTTTACTCACAACATCATTCATTTTAAGGCCAGCCAGGTCCTAAGGAGGCATAGTTTTCTAGGTACTAGGTTTATTAACTTACCGTAGTTAAAATCACGACGTGCCCTTCAGGATGCACTATGTGCTCCAAGGGTTCCACTCGCCTCTTCACTGAATTTAGTAGACGTCAAACCCCTGGAGTCAATACTTCGTCAGGTGACCTTGTGGGAGACTAAGGGGCTCTAAGTAATAAGGACCCTGCCTTATTGCGCACCCCTTAGAATCATCGTGAGCGACTGTCACAGTCTTCCCTCACAACATCGTGGATCTCTCGAACTAGGTTAATCGTTAACCTACAGTTCGAGCCATGATGAGAGTGCTGGTAGGCTGTGGCAGGGTTGCTGCCACACCTCTCCCTCAATGTATCTGGTTGTCGTGCGTGACCCATTTACTCCAAATGTGAGTCTGGTCGGCAAGCTATCGTCAACCTGCATCCATAAAAAAAACATGTAAGTGATAACAATCAACATCATAATATCCAGTCATATGTTACATATGTAATATCAACAACATCTAAACCAAAACAATCCACTCCCTAACTCGATCCAGAGTCCAAGGAGATCTCTTGATGCCATCGGCATCCTCAAACATCACTGTCTTGCAAACTCAGGAAAACCAGTCAATAGCACCCGTCGATATAAATGTAACAAGATAACATATCATCAAATCCTCAACATCTCATAATCATAATCAAACAGTCAATTATATAATGAATCGGATCACTTGCACGTAAGTGTTCTCAAAGAATAAGTCCAATCAGGTGTGCGCAAGAGCGGGATGTTATAGTAAGGTTTGCTATCATCTCCAGAATGGGTTACTTTACAATCTAGACAAGTTATATGTTCCTAAAGGTGAGGTATTGCAGTTTATTAGAGAGGCTCACACCTAAGTTTGCAGGACATTTTGGTGTTGGGAAGACAGTTGCTAACTTGTAAAGTTTTGGTCCATATGCCTAGACTGAAAGAAGATGTAGCTTGGTATATTAGAGGATGCATTCTTTGTTGTACCGACAAGCCAAGTAATAGAAAGAAAGTTCTATACCATCCCTTACCTATACCCATTTGACCTTGGGAAATATTTTCCATGGATTTTGTGGGTGGTTTTCCAACAACCAGGAAGAGACATGACTATCTATTTGTGGTAGTTGACAAGTTCAGTAAGATGTGTATTCTTATTCCTTGTAAAAAGACCATCAAAGGTCAATAAGTAGCAAGCATGTCATTTGAATAGGTATGGATGCACTTTGGGATACTAAGGAGCATCATCTCAGATGGGGATACCAGATTTCTCAGTGCCTTTTGGACTAGACTTTGAGAGAAGATGGACATGAAGTTGAAGAGATATATATCATTCCATCCATAGGTGGATGGGTAGATATAAGTAGTCAATAGGATGTTGGTATATCTTTTGAGAAGTTACAATGAGAAGCATCCAAATACATGGGATGAAAATACGATCTACATTCAACACTCTTATAACAAAGCAATCCATACTTCTATCAATAAGTCCCCTTTTGAAACTTGCTTGGATATTTGACACCTTCACCCTTGGATGTTTTTTATGGACAACACGAAGTGAGGGAAGGCATCATAGGATAAGCATTTAAAGAAGCAAATTTTGTTGAAAATATTAGGAAAATCCATTTGCAAGTACATGAGACACTAAAGAAATCACAAGAAAGGTACAAGGCACATCACGATCAATACAATACAAAAAATATCATTCAAAGTGGGAGACAGAGTTTGGTTTACAACTGAATAAGGAAAGACTACATGGTCCTAGTAAGAATATCAATGCTTTGTGGTATGGACCTTTTGTGGTATTGGAGAAGGTGGGTAACAATGCCTACAAACTCAATCTACCCCCATACATGTGCATTTACTTAGTGGTGAATGTGGAGAATATAAAACTCTATGAGCCTTCCATGTTGGATCACAAAACTAAGGAGTATGTCCTACCTATCATAGAGGAATTAGCACCAAAATCTCAGGAAAAGTTGGCAGAAGATGTAGTTTTTTAGAAGAGGTCCATAACTACCAGATAGGGGCAACATGACCTTTGGAGAAGGAAATTTCCTCACCTCATTCAGTAAAATATTTTGGGGACCAAAATCCTCCCTAAAAGGAGAGGTATGATCCTGATTGGATAATTATATAATTTTTCATCTATCTTATCACTTTTTGGGTGGAAAAATTGGAGGAATTGGCTTGCAAGTCCCATTTTAGCAACAGGTCCTAGTTTGGAGATTTGGGGTCTAAAATCTTCAAGATCCATTTGATGAATCAAATGTAATTTTGGGGGTCAAAACTTTGCAAGCATCACTCCCATCCCCTTGACACTATTATACACATCAATACCTTTCCAACAGTGCAAAAATCACCTCAATCAAAGCTCATATTTAGAAGTTATGCCTCCCACAAGTTGACCTACCTTGTTGACCACCATGGTATCAGGGGATGCCACATCAACCCCCATTATTCACACATGTGGGGCTATCCATGTGTGTACTTTCAATAAGCTTCGATAAGGTCCAAAACCTTATCACCAATTGAGGGTTAAGGATGGAAAAACCTTAAGCCTAGATGACTATCGGGTTATGTTAAATATCATACCACTAGGAGGAGAAGGGGTTCCATTCTTTTGTATTGTACTTGTTCCATAGTTGAGTAGATAATACAAGGAGTGGGATTTGAGAGCATAACAGAGTTAAGAGATTTTGTAGTAGTTGTTCAGGCCACAATGTCAAAGAAAACTCCATAGTGCCCCTTTCTTTGTTCTTTATTTTCATAATAGAATAAAAGAGAGCAGAGCATATGCCTCACCTTCTAACTGGGTTTTCTCCCATATTGGGTTTCCCAGGATACATTTTGTGTTCAATTGTGTGGACAGTGTGTTTATTTGCTTATTATTTCATTTTCATTTTAGTTATTTTATAAATTCAGTACTAAGCTAGTAATAATTAATATGGGACCTAAGGAAATAAATTGCACAATCTAACATTTCAGAATATTATAAGATCTGCAATGACAAATTGTTCCAGTGGAATATCCATGGCAGTTTACAGATCAACATGCTTAAGTGTCAGAGAGATTAGCAAAACAAGTTGGCTAAGTACATTAGCAATATGAGGGTTCTCATTTGGGGCTTCTTATAGAAGTCACACAATAATTTGGATGATGGAAGCAATGTTCCTTGGTCATGGATGCATTGGGAGGTAGTGCCTTGGATTATGGGTACAATGCCTTAGTCTACATGCGAGAGTAACTAGTTCATTTGGACATGCATCACAAGTTGGATGGAGATTAAGGCATTTTTCCCCTGTGATCGTGGGTCATAATCACAATAGAGCAAGACCAAGTGAAAGAGATAACCATATCCCCACAATGAAAAACACACAAAAATCAAAGAAAATAACTACTTTATTTAGGAGAAGGTAGGGATAGAGAGGAGAAAATAAAGTGCACCTTGTTCTCTCGTTTGATGTCGATCCCTTCTCTAATTCGCCGAAGAACGCTCCTGATCTTCTGCTAAAATTAACCTGCAAGACAGATACACAACTAGGGCTGCGACGAAAGTAGTTATACGATAATAAACATGTGCATGTAATATGTCAGATTCAAAGTAAGCATACATATGAATGTACAATGAAGACAAATTTGGGAGAAAATGGGATCTTTTATTACCAGCAAGTGGAAAAGGTAAGTTACAACCTTGTCCAACGTTAGGCATCGTCTTGAAGCCAACTATTTGGGTTCCTCCAGGAATCCCCAAGCATCAACTCAACCAATATTATCTTCTCTCAATCACTTAAATAGGGTTAAGGAGACGCCCTATAGCCACATAAAATGAGAAAGAAGCTCTGAAAAATGATTTTCCAGACTAAAGGGGATGTTGCTAAGAGAATTATAGGGAAAGGAGGCTTGTTAGATGTTGGAAGCATAACTTTGCACCAAGGGACTTGTGTTTCCATATTTAACCCTCTATGGTTATTTTATATCCTCCCAAAGAGGTTTGGGGAGTTGGATTTTGTTGTGTACGTGCAAGGGTCATTGGGAAACAAGCCCAACCGAAAAAATCTCCTGAAAACATGTAATTATTTTATTTTTCACCAAAAATGAGGGCATCCATGGGTTGCAGTGAGGAAAGGTGTGGATGTTCACATGTTGCACTAGGGAAACCCATATATATGCTTTTAAAGCATGTTTTTTAGATGATTATGGAGGTGACTTTTAAGGAAAATTCTAGAAAGCATTGTGAAAGGACTAGGCCATAGCAAAAAAGAATAGGTGTGGCTTTTTGTGCTATAACAGATGCCCCCTAATGTGTGAGGTCGGAAGGGAAAAATGATGGTCAAAATACATTATGAAATCTGAGAGTCGAGGATGCATCGAAGTATCCACAGAGGTTCCCGAACAACTGATCCAAAAATCAATAACCATCAGCAAAGATCAAGCAAGAGTTTTGTTTCCCAAGTCATGCATACCCATCCTTGGGAGTGATAAAGCATGGCCGCCAAAGAAAATACAGTGCAGATACATGGTACATATGAAAGTATGACTAATTTCCATGGCCACGAATAATACATAGTGGATCCATGTGATAAATATGAAGAAGAAAGCATGGCCATGAAAAATACACAGTGGATCCATGTCAAAGCAGATCATAGCCACGAAGAGATACATAGTGGAGCTATGTCTCAAAATCAAGAATAGAGGATATCTAGAACCAAGAGAATGAACAAGTTGATCATTTTCCAGTACCAATGTCTGTGAGGTGGCACCATGTGAGTCAGGAAGGATCACATAAGAGGTGGTGCTCGTACCTCACTCGAAGTCTTCACAACGATCTGTCGTGGTACAAGTCTACACTATGTGAATAGATGATCCGAAGTCGAACACATTGAGACGTCATTTGATTACCAGTCATTGATGTATATTGTTAACAAATGCGAGACAACCCACCGATAATGATGATGGAAGTCAAGGTACCATGGTACTATCTAACAAGTGTGAATAAATGAGCTGGTGTCGAACACCTAGTAGAAACTATCAAGCATGGGACATTGATGTATTCCCACTGTCAATAGCGAGGGAAACTGCCACTGATGAATGCAATCCCCAAGGTACCAAACATATCTCTAGATCCCTCTCCCAGAGAAAGATGTGTCGAAGTCAATGGGAGGGAACCCGCTCAAAGCAAAGAATTAAGGAATCATCCATCATCCAACACGAGGTGTGGAAGAAGGACAAGTATTTGGAAGAGATCAGATGAAGAGACTGATACTTGTGATGATGAGACTCGACTTGGGAAGGCCGACTTGCAAATTCAAAGGATAACTGCAGAATGGTCGACACAGGTTGAAAACTTTCCCTTGAACATAAGCATGACACATTATGTGACCTGGGCAACACGACTCATAAATTGAAATACATTTGTGACACAGGAGGTATCAACAAACGCTCCATATAATTGGAAGAATAACCAACCGGGAGAGAAAAAAAATCAAAGTCCTAAAGCCATACTAAACCTAAAACGATGAGATACTAACTCAAGATTGTGATTTTTTCAAGGGTGACAAGACTTCTGCCAACAAAAGAGATTAGATGTTTTCCCATTCTTTTTGTTTTTTTTACTTTTTCATGTTATAGAAGCTTGAAAAAGAATAAAATAATGTTTATAGTACAGTGGAGGAAACGAGTGTCGCGAGAAAGCAAACTAGTTCTAGAGCGCAAGGAACATACCTATTCTCAATGAAAGGAAAACATGTGCAGGATAAGAACACTCAAGGAAATGTCTCATCCAGGGATAAGGTGTCGAGTCACAAAGGCATAAATTGTAAGGTTGGGAACTGATAAATATACTTGTAGCTTACACAGGAAAACCCATGAAAATAAATGCATAAATATTAACACAACACATAAATTAACACACAATTGACAATTGTCTTTGATAAAAAGAACACCAACTGCGTGCAGACCTTCCACGTTCCTCCCGGCCTTATACCACACCGCTAATAACCCTGAGTAGTGGGTCACCCCCAAGCTGGGGATAAAAATACACCTGGGTAAACGATTTCTAACCAGGATAAGGTCTCTATAAAAACATATAAGCTCATACATTGATTCCAACTCAAAATAACAACCTACAGTCCCTCATTCCCCACATGCATGTCCCACCCCAGGAAGTGTGCCCCTTCTCTGTTCAACATTCCTTCGACTGGCCCACTTCCCTTTTGGGGCTTCAGCAATAGGCCGGACAAGAAGTCTCAAATCCCTATAGCTGCAGCTTGGCACATTGGGAAATCAATTCCTAGTAATTCTCTCACCTGGAGAGAATTCTCATAGGCCTGACAACTCTCTTCTTCAATGTCCTACGAGCATGGCAACCCGTTTCTTCAATGTCCTATGAGCCTAAAAACCCACCTCTTCAGTCTAGCTCTAAATCTAACCATGGTCCTAATACAAGTACAGGTACGGGTGATAGTAACAACATGATATGGATGATAGCTCAATGAGTAAAGGAATGATGATAGAATCCTCTGAAAATGAACTAAGCCCAAACTATATGTATGTGTGTTCCCAACTTGACACTTGTCATGTTGGGAAATGCCTTGGGCCCACTTGACCCCCACTTGTCCCCATCCTTAGAAATTAGGATAAAATAAATATTCATACTTTATACTTTAATGAATTTCAATATAATATTCCTTTGGGATTAAGCCCCCCTAACTTATCCCCTTTTCCTGAAATTTTAGCCCCCTTTCCCTATCTAGTGGAGTTTAGCCCCCCATATTCTTTTACATGGTTTTTTTGCAACAGTGATGTGTTTTCATTAATATTTGTGTGTGATTACATATTACAACAATGGCTCACTTGCCATTTTAGCATCTGTCTCTCCAGCCTAATAACCACGCAGGCACTTTGGCCTCAAAATACATATACGCAAAGGAACTCTAGCCCAAAATATCCTAGCTCACTAGCCTATGTGTTCATTTAAATTTATATCATTATATGTACAATTGGGGTTCGACCTAGGGGTATTACATTCCCCTCCCCCTTATTTATGCACTATCCTCAATGCAATATATACACATATACAATCAAAACATCAAAAGTATTAAAAAATATGCGGGTATTCTTCCCGATTGCATCCTCATGCTCCCAAGTTGCATTCTCAAGACCGTACCAAGTCCATTGAACCTTTACTAGCCCTATGGCTCAATTCTGGAGCTGCTTGATCTTCGAATCCAATATGAAAATCGGTTGCACTTGAAATTGCCTTCTTTATCCACTTGAATCACATTCCAATCAATGACATGATTAGCTTCAAGTACATGTTTTTTAAGCAATGATACATGGAATACATTATGAATACACATTGATGCAGGTAAGACAATCATGTATGCTACAAGACCAATCCTCTCTAGGAATTCAAACGGCCCATAATAATGAGCTGCCAACTTTGAACAATTTCTCAACTTCAGGGAACTTCTTTTTCCCTTTACTTTTAAGAACACATGGTCACCCACTTTGAAATCTCTGTGGGTTCTGCCTTTATCCACATTACTCTTCTGCATATCCTGGGCATCCTTTAAATTATGTTTTATTCTCACCATCATCTCTTCCATTTCCATGAGTAATTCTAGTCCAACCACTGCTCTGTCTGCTGGGTTGTCCCATCTCACTGGTCTGTTGCGCTTTCTACCATAAAGTGTCTCAAATGGGCTCATCTTTAGAGATGCTTGATACCCATTGTCATAAGAAAAATCCACCAAATTAAAATAATCCTCCCATTTGGATGGTTTATCCATCGCATACATCCTCAACATATCTTCAACCACTTGATTCACCCTCTCTGTTTTCCCATCTGACTCTGGATGATAGGATGTGCTAAAGTTCAGATTGGTCCGAAATCCTTTGAATAATCCTTTCCAAAAATTTGATGTAAATTTTGGATCTCTATCAGACACAATTATCTTGGGTATACCATGTATTCAAGCAATTTCTGTCATACAAATATCAACAATGTTGGTTGCCTTGTGAGTGAGCTTTACTGAAATAAAGTGGGCAAATTTAGTAAGCTTATCCACCACCACCATGATGGAATCATGTTGCTTGGTTTTTATGGGAATATTGGTGATGAAATCCATTGTTACAACTTCCCATTTCCACTCAAAAATGGGCAAGGGTTTTATCAAACCAATTGGGTGTCTATGCTCAGCCTTGACCTTTTAACATTCCAAACACCTGGCAATAAAATCAACAATTTATTTCTTCATCACTGGACAATAATATTGGCTCTTGACAGATGCAATAGTTTTCTAGTAACCCGAGAGCCCAACATAAGGCACATTATGCATTTCTTTTAATATCATATTTTTCAATTCCTGAAAATTTGGCACATAAAATTTTCCTTTGTACATGAGAATTTCATCCACTTTTAACTCAAAATTCTCAATTTTCCACTACAAAATACCTTGCTGTAATTTTTCCTTTATTTCCATGTACTGTTGATCTGATTTAACACCCTCTAAAATTTTGTCTTTCAAATATGATTTGTACATGCTAATGGTTGTAGCATGTATCTCATTCACCCTCGTGTCGAGTGCATCAACCACCTTGTTCTCTTTACCTTTGATATGCTTTATATCAAATTCATATTTGCTGAGGAATTCCAACCATTTGTTTTTCCTAGAATTTAAAGTTGGTTGTCCAATTAAATATTTTAGACCACTATGGTCTGTCCTCAATTCAAATATTTTTCCCATGAGGTAGTGCCTCCACATCTTTAAGGAATGCACTATGGCTGCCAATTCTAAATCATGAGTAGCATAGTGCCTTTCATGTTCCTTTAATTTCCTTAATTCATAGCATACCACATACCCATTCCGACTAAGAACTCCACCAAGTCCGTCTTTATATTCACCGGTGCATATAATGAAGTCTTCATTTGTATCAACAATCTTTAATATTGGAGCACTTGTTAGTAAATGCTTCAAGTGTTGGAAACTCCTTTCACAATCCGATGTCCTCTCAAACTTCACACCCTTCTTTTGCAAGGAAGTGATTGAGTGTGCAATCTTTGAGAATCCCTCAATGAATCCTCTGTAGTAACCTTCAAGTCCCATTAATGATCTCACCTCAGAGACATTCTTTGGTGTTGGCCACCCCTCAATGGCCTTTATCTTTTCTGGGTCCACTGTTATTCATTCCTCTGAAATGATATGGCCCAAATAATAAATTTGTTTCTGGTAGAATGAGCACTCTCTCAATTTGGCATACAATTGATGGTCCCTCAATACTTATAATACCATCCAGTGTTGCTCATGCTCTTCCTCATACTTAGAATATATAAGAATTTCATTTAGGAATACAATGACAAAATTATCTAAATAATCTCTAAAAATATCATTCATTAAACACATGAAGACAACTGGTGCATTTGATAACCCAAATGGCACGATTGTGAACCCATAATGACCATACCTTGTTCTGAAGGAAATCTTGTTGATGTCTTCTTATTTAATTCTTACCTTATTATAACCTGACCTAAGATAAATATTGGAGAATATATTATCATACTTCAACTGATCAAAGAGGTCGTCTATCCTTGGCAAAGGACACTTGTTCTTCATAGTTACCTTGTTCAACTACCTGAAGTCAATGCAAAGTCTCAACGTTCCATCCTTTTTCTTCACAAATAATACTGGGGCATCCCAGGGTGACACACTTTGGTGTATATACCCTTTCTTCAAAAGCTCTTCAAGTTGCATTTGCAATTCCTTTAGTTCTGTTGTGTTCATCCTATAAGGGGTCTTGGATACTGGGGCTGCTCCATGCATCAGATTGATGGATAAATCAATATCTCTCTTGGGTGGCAATCCCAATATTTATTTGAATACATATTCAAACTCCTTTAGGAATGCATAATCTTCAATACTTGGCACCTTATCTTTAGGTGTCTCTTCCATATGTGCTGCAAATATTTGACACCCTTTCCTAAAAAAATTCTTCAACTGCAAGGCTAAAACTTCTCTGATGGTTACTTCCCTAGGAATTCCCTGAACTGTCCTTAAGTTCCATTCCTCATCCAAGTAGGTAAAATCCTTATTATAATAGTCTAGGAAAACATGATGTTGTTCCAACCAATCCATACCAATTAGGCAATCATATGAGCCCAAAGGTATGATATTCAAATATTCCCTTGTGTTTAGTCCATTCATGTCCATTGGGCATGCCTTAACCATCTCATTAATATTCCTTTTAGCTCCTATAGCTAGCTGCACTAACCAAGGTTTTCCAATCTTGTTTCTTGGCAATTGAAATATTTCCACCGTGTTAAGATCTAGATAACTATGATTAGATCCCTAATCAATGAAAATAGAAATGGGTTGGTTGTTGATCTTACCTTCCACTTCAATCATATGTGAATGAAATTCAACTTGCCTTTTATCCAGAGCTACATAGATCCTTGGTACATTTCTTCCCATGTCCTCCATCGTATCAGCCTACTAGATATTATGAACAATCCTAACTTTTTCAGCTTTATGAGGAAAATCCTGGTACATGTGGTCTCCCTCCCCCACAACCCCAACATTGAATGTGTGGTTTCCTTTGTCTTTGCTCCATTGTCTCTGTCATTCTGGGATCTTTAGGAGTTGTCTTCCC
>ML825720.1:56258-95747 GCA_009831015.1 Picea engelmannii | reverse complement strand
CACCCTTTTTAAAGGATATTGAACCATTCATTGTCTTAAGAGGGATAGGGCATGGGATTCAACGCCCCAATAGTTGATGACACGCTACAAACGCGCTGAGGTAATGATGGTCAGAACATAGAAGAGCCAGTCCAAGGGAGAGGTAGCAGTCGGACTATCTACCGAGTAAGGAGGGAATTCAACGCTGGGGTAACCCCCATGCCGAGGGACCGAACAAAACGCGCAGAGGTAGTGGACAACCTGACGCAGAGATCAAGCAAAGATTTTGAGGCAACGGTTCACAACGCAGAGTTGATCTACATTCTAAGGCAAAGGTAAAATACACAGAAGGAAAACGATGGCAGAGTCAAAATGATTTTCCGAAGCACAATTGATCCGGAGATGAGGTACCATCGCTCATCCCATACAACCATTTTTTGGGGGAAAAATCAGCGTTCACTGAGCACATTCGACGATGAGAAAAAGTAAAAATTACAGAGAATCCAAAGGGCCCTTAGCTTGCTGGGCAAATTATAAGCAGAGTGAAGGAGCGAGAAAAGTTTAAAAAGGAGAGAGAGGTGTCGAATGGAGGAGGCCCCATTCAATTTCTGGCGAAATGTAAGCTGAGTGAAGGAGAATTCAATGCAGAGAGGTAATTCTGAGTAAATAGGGGGCTGCGCAGATTCTTGGCGCACTTAAACCAAGTGTAATGCGAACAAATTTAAAATAAAAACTCAGGGCTTCCAATAGTTTATGCTCAATCAAATAAAATTCCAGGCCAACACTCAGGCGCAGAGAGTAAGAAAACCAAGGAGCAGTGAAATACAAAAATCCAAGGCGCAAGATCAATTTAGCTAGATCAATTTAGCTAGGGCACGGAGACGCAGAGAGTAAGAAAACCAAGGAGCAGTGAAATACAAAAATCCAAGGCGCAAGATCAATTTAGCTAGGGCACGGAGATAGAAAAGAAAACTCATCCGTTAAGATTATCCCTAGCCATCCACAACCGGCGAACTTGCCCCCATAACACATATTCAATGAACTCTGCAACATATAACTATATACAAATTTGAACTAAATTACAATTGAAAAATTAAGGTGTACCGTAATCATAGGCGAATGCTCCGTAGTCGTTGTTCCGCACACGCGCTCCGTCCAGCTCCCGCTTGTCAACTGTTGAGACCTCACTGGTACCTCCCAGCCAACACTCGGAGTACTCTTCTTCCTCCTGAGCCCCCTGAGCCGCAAATGGGCCACGCACACAATACCAGAGAATGCTAGCTCCCAACTCGCCTTGCAAGGTCGAGCTACCACTCGTTATACGAGCTGGGTATCCCAACTCCCACAAGAAAAATTCAGTCAAGATAAATTTCGACAGCGTAACCTTACGCATACCAGACGTGATCAATTCTTCTCCTCCGCCATGTTTTTTATAGAGTTTTCTTAGTGTTTACTTTCCCAAACCCTCATTAGATTATTTTTATTAAATTTAATTAGGATAAACCTCCCCCGTACACATGTCACCCGATCCCTTAGTTGCACCAGAAAATCAACTTATTAATTAATTAAATTCGCCTATTTCCATCACCCACCTAAAAGCGTTCCTAAAATCGTTCATCAGTGTCCCTTTATTCCCTTACATTTCTTAAATGACTGATGTCTTTCTTAAAACCTAGTTGAGTTCACAATTAGAAGGTTCCAAAGACTAGATTCCCTGCTAATTTAGAAATTTCTCTTTTCTTAAGTTTCCCCTTTTCTGCTTAGTTCAGATTTAGCAAGTTTAGATAAAAACAACAATTTATCCTTTTAATAATTTAATCCCGCATTAAAATTTTTACTTTAACAATTAATGTTTGAACTTTCTTTATCCCCTTCTTGTTACATGTTTTTTTTTTTGTGTATTCACAAGTTCTACTTAGACCTAGGTTTTAAATTCACTATGCTTGGTGACAGTTCCTAAGAGAAAAAATTGTTATTAAACTTTACTCACAACATCATTCATTTTAAGGCCAGCCAGGTCCTAAGGAGGCATAGTTTTCTAGGTACTAGGTTTATTAACTTACCGTAGTTAAAATCACGACGTGCCCTTCAGGATGCACTATGTGCTCCAAGGGTTCCACTCGCCTCTTCACTGAATTTAGTAGACGTCAAACCCCTGGAGTCAATACTTCGTCAGGTGACCTTGTGGGAGACTAAGGGGCTCTAAGTAATAAGGACCCTGCCTTATTGCGCACCCCTTAGAATCATCGTGAGCGACTGTCACAGTCTTCCCTCACAACATCGTGGATCTCTCGAACTAGGTTAATCGTTAACCTACAGTTCGAGCCATGATGAGAGTGCTGGTAGGCTGTGGCAGGGTTGCTGCCACACCTCTCCCTCAATGTATCTGGTTGTCGTGCGTGACCCATTTACTCCAAATGTGAGTCTGGTCGGCAAGCTATCGTCAACCTGCATCCATAAAAAAAACATGTAAGTGATAACAATCAACATCATAATATCCAGTCATATGTTACATATGTAATATCAACAACATCTAAACCAAAACAATCCACTCCCTAACTCGATCCAGAGTCCAAGGAGATCTCTTGATGCCATCGGCATCCTCAAACATCACTGTCTTGCAAACTCAGGAAAACCAGTCAATAGCACCCGTCGATATAAATGTAACAAGATAACATATCATCAAATCCTCAACATCTCATAATCATAATCAAACAGTCAATTATATAATGAATCGGATCACTTGCACGTAAGTGTTCTCAAAGAATAAGTCCAATCAGGTGTGCGCAAGAGCGGGATGTTATAGTAAGGTTTGCTATCATCTCCAGAATGGGTTACTTTACAATCTAGACAAGTTATATGTTCCTAAAGGTGAGGTATTGCAGTTTATTAGAGAGGCTCACACCTAAGTTTGCAGGACATTTTGGTGTTGGGAAGACAGTTGCTAACTTGTAAAGTTTTGGTCCATATGCCTAGACTGAAAGAAGATGTAGCTTGGTATATTAGAGGATGCATTCTTTGTTGTACCGACAAGCCAAGTAATAGAAAGAAAGTTCTATACCATCCCTTACCTATACCCATTTGACCTTGGGAAATATTTTCCATGGATTTTGTGGGTGGTTTTCCAACAACCAGGAAGAGACATGACTATCTATTTGTGGTAGTTGACAAGTTCAGTAAGATGTGTATTCTTATTCCTTGTAAAAAGACCATCAAAGGTCAATAAGTAGCAAGCATGTCATTTGAATAGGTATGGATGCACTTTGGGATACTAAGGAGCATCATCTCAGATGGGGATACCAGATTTCTCAGTGCCTTTTGGACTAGACTTTGAGAGAAGATGGACATGAAGTTGAAGAGATATATATCATTCCATCCATAGGTGGATGGGTAGATATAAGTAGTCAATAGGATGTTGGTATATCTTTTGAGAAGTTACAATGAGAAGCATCCAAATACATGGGATGAAAATACGATCTACATTCAACACTCTTATAACAAAGCAATCCATACTTCTATCAATAAGTCCCCTTTTGAAACTTGCTTGGATATTTGACACCTTCACCCTTGGATGTTTTTTATGGACAACACGAAGTGAGGGAAGGCATCATAGGATAAGCATTTAAAGAAGCAAATTTTGTTGAAAATATTAGGAAAATCCATTTGCAAGTACATGAGACACTAAAGAAATCACAAGAAAGGTACAAGGCACATCACGATCAATACAATACAAAAAATATCATTCAAAGTGGGAGACAGAGTTTGGTTTACAACTGAATAAGGAAAGACTACATGGTCCTAGTAAGAATATCAATGCTTTGTGGTATGGACCTTTTGTGGTATTGGAGAAGGTGGGTAACAATGCCTACAAACTCAATCTACCCCCATACATGTGCATTTACTTAGTGGTGAATGTGGAGAATATAAAACTCTATGAGCCTTCCATGTTGGATCACAAAACTAAGGAGTATGTCCTACCTATCATAGAGGAATTAGCACCAAAATCTCAGGAAAAGTTGGCAGAAGATGTAGTTTTTTAGAAGAGGTCCATAACTACCAGATAGGGGCAACATGACCTTTGGAGAAGGAAATTTCCTCACCTCATTCAGTAAAATATTTTGGGGACCAAAATCCTCCCTAAAAGGAGAGGTATGATCCTGATTGGATAATTATATAATTTTTCATCTATCTTATCACTTTTTGGGTGGAAAAATTGGAGGAATTGGCTTGCAAGTCCCATTTTAGCAACAGGTCCTAGTTTGGAGATTTGGGGTCTAAAATCTTCAAGATCCATTTGATGAATCAAATGTAATTTTGGGGGTCAAAACTTTGCAAGCATCACTCCCATCCCCTTGACACTATTATACACATCAATACCTTTCCAACAGTGCAAAAATCACCTCAATCAAAGCTCATATTTAGAAGTTATGCCTCCCACAAGTTGACCTACCTTGTTGACCACCATGGTATCAGGGGATGCCACATCAACCCCCATTATTCACACATGTGGGGCTATCCATGTGTGTACTTTCAATAAGCTTCGATAAGGTCCAAAACCTTATCACCAATTGAGGGTTAAGGATGGAAAAACCTTAAGCCTAGATGACTATCGGGTTATGTTAAATATCATACCACTAGGAGGAGAAGGGGTTCCATTCTTTTGTATTGTACTTGTTCCATAGTTGAGTAGATAATACAAGGAGTGGGATTTGAGAGCATAACAGAGTTAAGAGATTTTGTAGTAGTTGTTCAGGCCACAATGTCAAAGAAAACTCCATAGTGCCCCTTTCTTTGTTCTTTATTTTCATAATAGAATAAAAGAGAGCAGAGCATATGCCTCACCTTCTAACTGGGTTTTCTCCCATATTGGGTTTCCCAGGATACATTTTGTGTTCAATTGTGTGGACAGTGTGTTTATTTGCTTATTATTTCATTTTCATTTTAGTTATTTTATAAATTCAGTACTAAGCTAGTAATAATTAATATGGGACCTAAGGAAATAAATTGCACAATCTAACATTTCAGAATATTATAAGATCTGCAATGACAAATTGTTCCAGTGGAATATCCATGGCAGTTTACAGATCAACATGCTTAAGTGTCAGAGAGATTAGCAAAACAAGTTGGCTAAGTACATTAGCAATATGAGGGTTCTCATTTGGGGCTTCTTATAGAAGTCACACAATAATTTGGATGATGGAAGCAATGTTCCTTGGTCATGGATGCATTGGGAGGTAGTGCCTTGGATTATGGGTACAATGCCTTAGTCTACATGCGAGAGTAACTAGTTCATTTGGACATGCATCACAAGTTGGATGGAGATTAAGGCATTTTTCCCCTGTGATCGTGGGTCATAATCACAATAGAGCAAGACCAAGTGAAAGAGATAACCATATCCCCACAATGAAAAACACACAAAAATCAAAGAAAATAACTACTTTATTTAGGAGAAGGTAGGGATAGAGAGGAGAAAATAAAGTGCACCTTGTTCTCTCGTTTGATGTCGATCCCTTCTCTAATTCGCCGAAGAACGCTCCTGATCTTCTGCTAAAATTAACCTGCAAGACAGATACACAACTAGGGCTGCGACGAAAGTAGTTATACGATAATAAACATGTGCATGTAATATGTCAGATTCAAAGTAAGCATACATATGAATGTACAATGAAGACAAATTTGGGAGAAAATGGGATCTTTTATTACCAGCAAGTGGAAAAGGTAAGTTACAACCTTGTCCAACGTTAGGCATCGTCTTGAAGCCAACTATTTGGGTTCCTCCAGGAATCCCCAAGCATCAACTCAACCAATATTATCTTCTCTCAATCACTTAAATAGGGTTAAGGAGACGCCCTATAGCCACATAAAATGAGAAAGAAGCTCTGAAAAATGATTTTCCAGACTAAAGGGGATGTTGCTAAGAGAATTATAGGGAAAGGAGGCTTGTTAGATGTTGGAAGCATAACTTTGCACCAAGGGACTTGTGTTTCCATATTTAACCCTCTATGGTTATTTTATATCCTCCCAAAGAGGTTTGGGGAGTTGGATTTTGTTGTGTACGTGCAAGGGTCATTGGGAAACAAGCCCAACCGAAAAAATCTCCTGAAAACATGTAATTATTTTATTTTTCACCAAAAATGAGGGCATCCATGGGTTGCAGTGAGGAAAGGTGTGGATGTTCACATGTTGCACTAGGGAAACCCATATATATGCTTTTAAAGCATGTTTTTTAGATGATTATGGAGGTGACTTTTAAGGAAAATTCTAGAAAGCATTGTGAAAGGACTAGGCCATAGCAAAAAAGAATAGGTGTGGCTTTTTGTGCTATAACAGATGCCCCCTAATGTGTGAGGTCGGAAGGGAAAAATGATGGTCAAAATACATTATGAAATCTGAGAGTCGAGGATGCATCGAAGTATCCACAGAGGTTCCCGAACAACTGATCCAAAAATCAATAACCATCAGCAAAGATCAAGCAAGAGTTTTGTTTCCCAAGTCATGCATACCCATCCTTGGGAGTGATAAAGCATGGCCGCCAAAGAAAATACAGTGCAGATACATGGTACATATGAAAGTATGACTAATTTCCATGGCCACGAATAATACATAGTGGATCCATGTGATAAATATGAAGAAGAAAGCATGGCCATGAAAAATACACAGTGGATCCATGTCAAAGCAGATCATAGCCACGAAGAGATACATAGTGGAGCTATGTCTCAAAATCAAGAATAGAGGATATCTAGAACCAAGAGAATGAACAAGTTGATCATTTTCCAGTACCAATGTCTGTGAGGTGGCACCATGTGAGTCAGGAAGGATCACATAAGAGGTGGTGCTCGTACCTCACTCGAAGTCTTCACAACGATCTGTCGTGGTACAAGTCTACACTATGTGAATAGATGATCCGAAGTCGAACACATTGAGACGTCATTTGATTACCAGTCATTGATGTATATTGTTAACAAATGCGAGACAACCCACCGATAATGATGATGGAAGTCAAGGTACCATGGTACTATCTAACAAGTGTGAATAAATGAGCTGGTGTCGAACACCTAGTAGAAACTATCAAGCATGGGACATTGATGTATTCCCACTGTCAATAGCGAGGGAAACTGCCACTGATGAATGCAATCCCCAAGGTACCAAACATATCTCTAGATCCCTCTCCCAGAGAAAGATGTGTCGAAGTCAATGGGAGGGAACCCGCTCAAAGCAAAGAATTAAGGAATCATCCATCATCCAACACGAGGTGTGGAAGAAGGACAAGTATTTGGAAGAGATCAGATGAAGAGACTGATACTTGTGATGATGAGACTCGACTTGGGAAGGCCGACTTGCAAATTCAAAGGATAACTGCAGAATGGTCGACACAGGTTGAAAACTTTCCCTTGAACATAAGCATGACACATTATGTGACCTGGGCAACACGACTCATAAATTGAAATACATTTGTGACACAGGAGGTATCAACAAACGCTCCATATAATTGGAAGAATAACCAACCGGGAGAGAAAAAAAATCAAAGTCCTAAAGCCATACTAAACCTAAAACGATGAGATACTAACTCAAGATTGTGATTTTTTCAAGGGTGACAAGACTTCTGCCAACAAAAGAGATTAGATGTTTTCCCATTCTTTTTGTTTTTTTTACTTTTTCATGTTATAGAAGCTTGAAAAAGAATAAAATAATGTTTATAGTACAGTGGAGGAAACGAGTGTCGCGAGAAAGCAAACTAGTTCTAGAGCGCAAGGAACATACCTATTCTCAATGAAAGGAAAACATGTGCAGGATAAGAACACTCAAGGAAATGTCTCATCCAGGGATAAGGTGTCGAGTCACAAAGGCATAAATTGTAAGGTTGGGAACTGATAAATATACTTGTAGCTTACACAGGAAAACCCATGAAAATAAATGCATAAATATTAACACAACACATAAATTAACACACAATTGACAATTGTCTTTGATAAAAAGAACACCAACTGCGTGCAGACCTTCCACGTTCCTCCCGGCCTTATACCACACCGCTAATAACCCTGAGTAGTGGGTCACCCCCAAGCTGGGGATAAAAATACACCTGGGTAAACGATTTCTAACCAGGATAAGGTCTCTATAAAAACATATAAGCTCATACATTGATTCCAACTCAAAATAACAACCTACAGTCCCTCATTCCCCACATGCATGTCCCACCCCAGGAAGTGTGCCCCTTCTCTGTTCAACATTCCTTCGACTGGCCCACTTCCCTTTTGGGGCTTCAGCAATAGGCCGGACAAGAAGTCTCAAATCCCTATAGCTGCAGCTTGGCACATTGGGAAATCAATTCCTAGTAATTCTCTCACCTGGAGAGAATTCTCATAGGCCTGACAACTCTCTTCTTCAATGTCCTACGAGCATGGCAACCCGTTTCTTCAATGTCCTATGAGCCTAAAAACCCACCTCTTCAGTCTAGCTCTAAATCTAACCATGGTCCTAATACAAGTACAGGTACGGGTGATAGTAACAACATGATATGGATGATAGCTCAATGAGTAAAGGAATGATGATAGAATCCTCTGAAAATGAACTAAGCCCAAACTATATGTATGTGTGTTCCCAACTTGACACTTGTCATGTTGGGAAATGCCTTGGGCCCACTTGACCCCCACTTGTCCCCATCCTTAGAAATTAGGATAAAATAAATATTCATACTTTATACTTTAATGAATTTCAATATAATATTCCTTTGGGATTAAGCCCCCCTAACTTATCCCCTTTTCCTGAAATTTTAGCCCCCTTTCCCTATCTAGTGGAGTTTAGCCCCCCATATTCTTTTACATGGTTTTTTTGCAACAGTGATGTGTTTTCATTAATATTTGTGTGTGATTACATATTACAACAATGGCTCACTTGCCATTTTAGCATCTGTCTCTCCAGCCTAATAACCACGCAGGCACTTTGGCCTCAAAATACATATACGCAAAGGAACTCTAGCCCAAAATATCCTAGCTCACTAGCCTATGTGTTCATTTAAATTTATATCATTATATGTACAATTGGGGTTCGACCTAGGGGTATTACATTCCCCTCCCCCTTATTTATGCACTATCCTCAATGCAATATATACACATATACAATCAAAACATCAAAAGTATTAAAAAATATGCGGGTATTCTTCCCGATTGCATCCTCATGCTCCCAAGTTGCATTCTCAAGACCGTACCAAGTCCATTGAACCTTTACTAGCCCTATGGCTCAATTCTGGAGCTGCTTGATCTTCGAATCCAATATGAAAATCGGTTGCACTTGAAATTGCCTTCTTTATCCACTTGAATCACATTCCAATCAATGACATGATTAGCTTCAAGTACATGTTTTTTAAGCAATGATACATGGAATACATTATGAATACACATTGATGCAGGTAAGACAATCATGTATGCTACAAGACCAATCCTCTCTAGGAATTCAAACGGCCCATAATAATGAGCTGCCAACTTTGAACAATTTCTCAACTTCAGGGAACTTCTTTTTCCCTTTACTTTTAAGAACACATGGTCACCCACTTTGAAATCTCTGTGGGTTCTGCCTTTATCCACATTACTCTTCTGCATATCCTGGGCATCCTTTAAATTATGTTTTATTCTCACCATCATCTCTTCCATTTCCATGAGTAATTCTAGTCCAACCACTGCTCTGTCTGCTGGGTTGTCCCATCTCACTGGTCTGTTGCGCTTTCTACCATAAAGTGTCTCAAATGGGCTCATCTTTAGAGATGCTTGATACCCATTGTCATAAGAAAAATCCACCAAATTAAAATAATCCTCCCATTTGGATGGTTTATCCATCGCATACATCCTCAACATATCTTCAACCACTTGATTCACCCTCTCTGTTTTCCCATCTGACTCTGGATGATAGGATGTGCTAAAGTTCAGATTGGTCCGAAATCCTTTGAATAATCCTTTCCAAAAATTTGATGTAAATTTTGGATCTCTATCAGACACAATTATCTTGGGTATACCATGTATTCAAGCAATTTCTGTCATACAAATATCAACAATGTTGGTTGCCTTGTGAGTGAGCTTTACTGAAATAAAGTGGGCAAATTTAGTAAGCTTATCCACCACCACCATGATGGAATCATGTTGCTTGGTTTTTATGGGAATATTGGTGATGAAATCCATTGTTACAACTTCCCATTTCCACTCAAAAATGGGCAAGGGTTTTATCAAACCAATTGGGTGTCTATGCTCAGCCTTGACCTTTTAACATTCCAAACACCTGGCAATAAAATCAACAATTTATTTCTTCATCACTGGACAATAATATTGGCTCTTGACAGATGCAATAGTTTTCTAGTAACCCGAGAGCCCAACATAAGGCACATTATGCATTTCTTTTAATATCATATTTTTCAATTCCTGAAAATTTGGCACATAAAATTTTCCTTTGTACATGAGAATTTCATCCACTTTTAACTCAAAATTCTCAATTTTCCACTACAAAATACCTTGCTGTAATTTTTCCTTTATTTCCATGTACTGTTGATCTGATTTAACACCCTCTAAAATTTTGTCTTTCAAATATGATTTGTACATGCTAATGGTTGTAGCATGTATCTCATTCACCCTCGTGTCGAGTGCATCAACCACCTTGTTCTCTTTACCTTTGATATGCTTTATATCAAATTCATATTTGCTGAGGAATTCCAACCATTTGTTTTTCCTAGAATTTAAAGTTGGTTGTCCAATTAAATATTTTAGACCACTATGGTCTGTCCTCAATTCAAATATTTTTCCCATGAGGTAGTGCCTCCACATCTTTAAGGAATGCACTATGGCTGCCAATTCTAAATCATGAGTAGCATAGTGCCTTTCATGTTCCTTTAATTTCCTTAATTCATAGCATACCACATACCCATTCCGACTAAGAACTCCACCAAGTCCGTCTTTATATTCACCGGTGCATATAATGAAGTCTTCATTTGTATCAACAATCTTTAATATTGGAGCACTTGTTAGTAAATGCTTCAAGTGTTGGAAACTCCTTTCACAATCCGATGTCCTCTCAAACTTCACACCCTTCTTTTGCAAGGAAGTGATTGAGTGTGCAATCTTTGAGAATCCCTCAATGAATCCTCTGTAGTAACCTTCAAGTCCCATTAATGATCTCACCTCAGAGACATTCTTTGGTGTTGGCCACCCCTCAATGGCCTTTATCTTTTCTGGGTCCACTGTTATTCATTCCTCTGAAATGATATGGCCCAAATAATAAATTTGTTTCTGGTAGAATGAGCACTCTCTCAATTTGGCATACAATTGATGGTCCCTCAATACTTATAATACCATCCAGTGTTGCTCATGCTCTTCCTCATACTTAGAATATATAAGAATTTCATTTAGGAATACAATGACAAAATTATCTAAATAATCTCTAAAAATATCATTCATTAAACACATGAAGACAACTGGTGCATTTGATAACCCAAATGGCACGATTGTGAACCCATAATGACCATACCTTGTTCTGAAGGAAATCTTGTTGATGTCTTCTTATTTAATTCTTACCTTATTATAACCTGACCTAAGATAAATATTGGAGAATATATTATCATACTTCAACTGATCAAAGAGGTCGTCTATCCTTGGCAAAGGACACTTGTTCTTCATAGTTACCTTGTTCAACTACCTGAAGTCAATGCAAAGTCTCAACGTTCCATCCTTTTTCTTCACAAATAATACTGGGGCATCCCAGGGTGACACACTTTGGTGTATATACCCTTTCTTCAAAAGCTCTTCAAGTTGCATTTGCAATTCCTTTAGTTCTGTTGTGTTCATCCTATAAGGGGTCTTGGATACTGGGGCTGCTCCATGCATCAGATTGATGGATAAATCAATATCTCTCTTGGGTGGCAATCCCAATATTTATTTGAATACATATTCAAACTCCTTTAGGAATGCATAATCTTCAATACTTGGCACCTTATCTTTAGGTGTCTCTTCCATATGTGCTGCAAATATTTGACACCCTTTCCTAAAAAAATTCTTCAACTGCAAGGCTAAAACTTCTCTGATGGTTACTTCCCTAGGAATTCCCTGAACTGTCCTTAAGTTCCATTCCTCATCCAAGTAGGTAAAATCCTTATTATAATAGTCTAGGAAAACATGATGTTGTTCCAACCAATCCATACCAATTAGGCAATCATATGAGCCCAAAGGTATGATATTCAAATATTCCCTTGTGTTTAGTCCATTCATGTCCATTGGGCATGCCTTAACCATCTCATTAATATTCCTTTTAGCTCCTATAGCTAGCTGCACTAACCAAGGTTTTCCAATCTTGTTTCTTGGCAATTGAAATATTTCCACCGTGTTAAGATCTAGATAACTATGATTAGATCCCTAATCAATGAAAATAGAAATGGGTTGGTTGTTGATCTTACCTTCCACTTCAATCATATGTGAATGAAATTCAACTTGCCTTTTATCCAGAGCTACATAGATCCTTGGTACATTTCTTCCCATGTCCTCCATCGTATCAGCCTACTAGATATTATGAACAATCCTAACTTTTTCAGCTTTATGAGGAAAATCCTGGTACATGTGGTCTCCCTCCCCCACAACCCCAACATTGAATGTGTGGTTTCCTTTGTCTTTGCTCCATTGTCTCTGTCATTCTGGGATCTTTAGGAGTTGTCTTCCCCTGATAATTATTTCTAAAGAATGGTGGCTTAGTCCCCTTCTTCCTCTGTTCCATCTTTCTTTTATTCATGTCTTCCCAAGCTTTTTGGAAAGTTGGTCTTCCTCTATGTTGATCATAAAGGAATGTATCCCTCCTTAAAGTTTTCTTTAGTGTCTTGGGATCATTATATTGTATCTTATCACTAATAAAAGATGGAATCCCACTCAGGTACCTCTGAATCTTAACTTGTACATCCTTGATGAAAGAAACATATTTCAACAAATCTAAAAAACTTCTTTCATACTCATTTATGGTCATACTCCCAAGCTTGAGTTCAAAGAACTCCTTGATTTTCTTATAATAGTAACGTTTGGTCAAGTATTTCTTTTGAAAATAGCTCTTGAATTCCCTCCAAGTAACCTTCTTCTCTTCAATGTGTTGCACCTGCACAAATTGGTCCCACCACATTGATGTTTTTCCTTTGAGATGACAGATGGAAATTCTTCGTTCTTCTTGTGAGGAGTGGTTATGTAACTGGAAGTACTTCCTCATGCCCAGTATCCAGGTCTCTGCATCCTCATCCTTCTTGTGTTCACCATCAAATGTAGGAGGTTTGATATTATTCATCTCTCCTTGTAGCTCATCTACCCTAGACCTCCTCTTATGCTTCCTGATAAGGGATGGACTTGAACTATTATGTGCTCTCCTAGTTGAATGCCTTGGGGAGTGATGGTGATGCATGCCAACACTTCTTGTTCTTCTCCTCTCATTATGAGATATGTGACTCCCTGATTTTCTTGAATCAATATCTTTATCCATCTTCTTCTCTATTATGTCCAAGCTCTACATTAACTTGATATTGAAGCCTTCTATTTGCTCCTTGGCTTTCATAAGCCTCTCATTATCAACTTTATAAATTTGGACATCCCTTTGCATACTTTTTATGGTCTCTACCGAGTTCATTATTTCCTCCTTGACTTCTCCATGTCCATTCGAATTTGTACCTTCATTACCCATACTGACATACATCCCTTTGATATCATCTTCATGGTTGCAATCCCTCTGTTCATATTCCATGCTTCTGAAATCTGTGACGATCCTATTTTCATCTAAATTTTGTTACTCTGCAAAATGTGCAAGCAACAATTTTTGTTAGACTAAATAATTTAACAAATTCATGAAAACTATGTACAACTTTGTTCCAATAATGCATCAAAATTATTTCCTCTGATTCCTTCTGAAACTACCTAGATCAATTTTCTGGGTGGATATCTGGACTCTTTTGTCCAAGACCTTTCCAACGCCTACTTCCTTGCTCAATTCCAAGTCTTGAGCAGAAAGTTGTGGTCATTTAAATATTACACATTAATTCATTTTGTTCACCCCTCATCCGTGTGCAATTCTTAACTGTGCATAGGCATCCTTGCACATGCTCCTTTGGATTTTTGGAAGGATCCCAATTGGGTTCCTTCATCATCATGTTTTGGACAATATGTCCAAGTTTCGCCTCTATCTTGGTTCTAGGCTGCTAAATAGAGCCTATTGAAGTTTCATCCCAATTAATATTTTTGGCCCTGAAGCTACACGTACCTTGTATGCCCTCTTAAACATTTTTAACGTGCCCAAAATTTTAATTTAGCTCCATGGATATATTCTATGGTCCAAGATATTTTCATAAACTACTCATGTGTCCCAATCCAATTCCAGATTAGGAAGGTATGCCCCCCAGAAGTTAATTGGGTCTTAAAATTTACTCTCCATTGTTTCACCTGTAACTCCCTCATACTAAATTCCTTCTTCCCTCGCTGCACTAGAGGGGAATCTTACCCAATTTTTATTCCCATATACACAATGTTCACATAAATCAAAATCCAGAGAGCAGTTAGACATACCTTCAACCATACCTTTACCATGTAGTAGTCAGAGACCCTTCTCTCCAATATGCCCCAATCTTTGATGCCACAGCATAACCTTTTCTCCAAAGACTGTAGGAGTTATTTATTCTTCAACTCCAGTATCATGAACAATGGAACTATTACACCCACCACTAATAGTGCTTCCTTGCAGCTTATACAGAGTTCCAAACCAAACTCCCTTCAGCAGCACCATTTCTCCTCGAACCATCCTGCTGGTTTTCTTTTCAGATATTGTTTTTACCCCTGCATCGTCCATTTTGCTTACAAAAATGAAAATTTTGGCCAATCCTAGGATGTGAAAAACACAAGGTAGTGTTCTAATCCTTCCATCTATGACCCTCAACTTTACTTTTCTTTGACCTATGATTTTGGTTGTCGAGTCATCACCTAGGAAAATATTACTTCCATCATACCTTTCATATTCACAGAACCACTCCCTATGGGGAGTCATATGAAAGGATGCACTTGAGTCAACCAACCATGCCTCATAATATGCATGTGTTCGTGAAGAATCCAAGTACACCTCCTCTCCTTCTTCCTTGGAGGTCTTCTCGTTTGTAGAAGGAAATTCTTCAGATCCCTTCTTTTTCTCAACTTTGGATCTACACTGCTTCTTATAGTGCCCTTCTTTTCCACATCTACAACATACATTTACAAACTTTCTGGGAGACTTAGATCTTCCCTTAGACTTATATCTCCCACTTGAGGACTCAGATCTATTTCTTTCCTGGGTGCGTCCTCTTGCAAATAATGCATTTGTGCTCTGTCCTTCCATGTTCTTCTATTTCATCGCCTTCGACAACAAGGATGAGACCACTTCATGAAACTTCAAGGAATTTGTATTACTACCTATGTCCACAACCATACTATCCCACGAGTCTAGTAAAGAGAAAAGTAAATAGATACACGTATCTTCATCTGAAATTTTAATCTCAACATATACTAACTGACTTACCACAATATTGAAGACGTTCAAATGATCTGCCACCAAGTCTCCATCTCTCATCCTCGGGTTATACAACTTCTTTCTCGGGAATAGTTTATTTACTAGAGACTTAGACTGATATGACTTCCCCAACTTATCCCATAAATATTTGGTTGTAGCTTCCTCTGACACATTCAGTAACACTGAATCTGAGAGACACAATCAGATTGTGCTCTTCGCCTTCTGATCCAACTTTTTCCAATCATCTGCTAAAGTTCTTGTAGGTGCAGTACCTAGATCCACCACGATCCACTGATCTCTTTCCACCAACATATATTCCATCTTGAGCTTCCACAACTCAAAACTTTTCCCATTAAACTTCTCGATCTCCATTTTCGAACTGCTCGCCATTTCTTTTCCCCTGAAAAAATCAATACCACAGATCTCCCACTGTAACAAGGCTTATCACAGTCCCGAGCCAAACCCTTGACCACAAAGGCATCCCCCTGAAGCCAACAAAGCTATGATACCAAATGTAGATTTTAACCTTGTATGATATTTTACTGCAAACATATTTTCAATAAAAGAACATAAAAGATACAATGGAAAATACACACATTACATAGAGATATTCCCCTGGAAACCCAAAACCAGGAAAACCATCATATTCTACATTAATTCATAGTGATACATTGTTTACAATATAATATACATACAGGAACCAACGGCATCCAAAACCCTAACCCAATGACTTGGATTAGTCAACAACCCTAATTTATTAACCGGAAATAGAAAACCATTGACAAAAACCATGTGCCGAAAAACAAACAAACAATGGACACAAAAATTGAGGTGACACGAAAAACGAGGCAAAAATGTGACATGTTTCCCAAGGAAAAAAAATTCTTGGGGGCATTGCCACTGAACCCTCACTCAGGGGGGCTATCGCCCCCCTACACGCTCGACGCAAAGTAGAAAACATTGTACCTAGTCGGGAAAAGAATATAACACATACCCAACACCCCGCATATCTGAATGGGAGAGAAAGGTTGATTATGTTGTTGTCAACAATTGCCAACAAACCAGGAAAAAGGTGGAATAAGACTTAAAGAATTCACTATTGATCTATGCACAACTTCACAAAGTGGCACACAACTTAGTGCACAAACGCCATCTACCCCAAATCGAATAACTTGAGAAGATGAAGATCGATGAGCAGATATATTTAGAGGTCAAGATAAATATGAACCAGAGGCAAACAAATGTTAGGGTTGCAACCAGGTTAATAGTAGACCTTATGGATTATCATTGCGTAAATCCAACTAGAACACAACAAATTATCCAAGCCTTCATGGTCAATTTGACAAGAGACATTAATACTCTCTTGCAGAATTCAACAGCTCATGAGGCTTCCTTGGAGTCACTATTGTTCCATAGAGTTGTCTTCGTTTCAAGATAACATGAAATTTGGGAAGCCTACCTCAAGGACAAGGAAAAATGAAGAGGGCATACCAACCAATTCCAAACTACTCCCAACCACCTTCTATTTTGTATTTTTGTCACCTATGCACAATTTTGTACTTATTATAACACATGTCAAAATATTTGCGAGGGGGAGATGAAAAGACATGTAACTTCTTCTTTCCGAATTCAAGAAACCCCTATAGGAAGTTACTTAGGAAACTATGAGTAAAGGAAAAGACCCATTTTGAAGGGGCTCATCAACCATTGTAATTTCAGGGAACTATTCTCTGAAATAATATTGAGAAGCCCTCAAGGCCAATTTTTCTAGAGAGAAATATTGTTTACTAATAGTGAGTTTACTTTGAACTACTTCAAGTAATCTATTGGGATATCTGTAAATATTGTAAGAATGTTGTTTCACTTATAGACTTTTCTTACGTGAACATAATTTTTCTGCAAGTGTTGTCTTTTCTCTCTTATTAATTGTTGTTATATGATGAGCAGTTTATGTATGTGGTTGTGTATCTTAGACTAATATGGTTGTGAATTTATATGCATATTCTATTAGCCTTGTATCTCTTTAACAACTATCTAGAAGGAGCTTTGACAGGGATTGCTAACATTCCCGACTACTTATTAGCTACTTCAGTTGCTCCTAGATAGGATAAGGTAGATTATATTTTAATTTTGCAACTAGTTTAGTTTACATTTTCATACTCTCTTGCATTCAAACCATTCATTCATCCCCCAACCCAATAATGGAAACCAGGCCAAAATCTGGATGGGTCTCCTAATCCAAATGGTGCGTAGTCTAATTGTGACCTCGTATCAGGGAGTACCCCTATTTGTTGAAGGTAATTTTTCCCGTGTCAACAGAATTGGTGCTAGAAGAAGGGCATGAATTGTATAGATAGTGATAGCATTTGATACTCGCATGGTCATACTTATAATAAAATTCCCATTAGCCAACAACTGACGCATATTTCTTCTAAGCAGGAAATTACTTTTGAAGACTCTAACCCTGCATTTGAAAGTCACGTTGTTGGAATTCTTGAAACTAATCATGAGACTTGGTACGTTGTTGCTAATGCAGAGTTTTCCAAAACTTGATGGGTTACCCATTTATTGGATAAATTGCTTGGTCTCTTACCCATATATTTAGCACTACCCGAGAAGAGAGCTTCCTGAATACCCATTAATCAATCCAATGTTCTTTTCGACTCCGTTGAGGACTTGGTTGAGGTTTCCTTACAAGAAATACCTCAGCCTTTGGACCAAATTCCTCCTACTCCTCCAAGTCCTACCCCTCCTAGTTTTGAACATCATTATGAATATGAACACTCTGAATATGAAGAAGATGACATGGCTAGAAATCGAAATGTCATTCCAGCATGGATGTCTCAAGGAGCTTTAAATCTACCCAGACTAATGCATGACCTGCCTAAGCATCTAGAAAGACTTATTCAGAAGTTTGATCTGGACAAAGAATGTTCCTCATAATATCACATTAATAATTTCTATTTGGAAATATGGCTCTTTGATGTCTAACACTAAGATTTTGTCTATAGGAATTTCCTTTATACTTTTGAAAATAAGGATTCCACACGATACTATAATCTCTCGACTGAATTTATAACCAACTGGGATAATTTCTAGAATGCCTTCATTGGTAATTTCGGAGATGAGAAAACTCATGCAATGTTGTTTAAAGAACTAGTATCTCTTAAAATGGAAAAGTAGGAGAAGGTCAAAGATTTAAACTGATATTTTATTAGGATCATGAACAAGTTCCATGTTGATGTTTCCCATGTTGAATCCTTAACGGTAGAATATTACACTTAAACACTACACCCCTTCGTAGGCATGTTTGTCAAACGAGCTGGAAAAGCTACTTTAGCATTGAAATTTGAAGAATCCAAGGAGGTTGAGAAGGAAATGTTCTCTTTAGGAAGCCATCCCACATCCGAGGAAACCAAATCAGCCAGAAAAAATACTTTGCTCCTGACTAAGCCTCCCAAAAAGGAACCCAAGGACTTAGATAGTGTAGTCAAGATAATAAAGAATTTGTCCAATGAAGTGGTAGACCTCAAGAAGATTTCCAATGAAGGATCCTCCAAACAGAAACCTTTCCATCCTTTCTTTAAAAGGACTGATAACCCACCTAAGCCACAAGAGACCCCTGGTCTCACATTAAACCTCAATGACTTTGTCATGGACAATTTTTGTTCCTATCACCAGATGAATCATTTTGAAAAGACTTGTCCTCGGTGGATTAATTCCATGACCTTTGTCATTAACCAGTTATTAGACTAGTAGGCAGTTGTCAATGTCCAAAACTAAGAACTGGAAAAGGAGGAAACCAATGAGGAAAAGGACATCATGGAAGAATTTGCCATGTTTTTATGGGACTACCATTTAGACTCTAATGATGAAAAGGTTGAATAAATTTTTGTATGGGATACTCAAATCATGAAAGTTTCTCCCAAAGATATAATTTGTGCATCAATGGGGCGGTATCCAAAACCCCTCTACCTTATAAAACTGGTCTTTCTCCTAGAAATACAAGTCCTCCCACATGTGCACAAAATCCAAGTAATCCTTATCAGGTCAGTAATACCCCCGTCATTTCTCTGTATCACATACGTTCTCTTCCTTAGAAAAGAGACCTCATTATTGATACATTTAAACTCACGACCTCTCAACAGAAGACTACTAGTATAGAAGAAAGCACTTCCAAAGCTATTGAAACTAAGACCAAAGAGAAAATTGGGACAAAGTCAACGATGAGCGTAGCTAGTATAGGGTCACATTATATATCCCATGTCCTGCCTTTCCTCCTCACGTTTGAAACTTTGAATTTAAATGTGCACAATTTCTTAGCAGACTTTGATGCTTCTTTGGAACTGATGTTGTACTCAGTTTGTCAAAAGATAAACATTGTCCCCGAGGAAAGAACAACCAAAATTATTCAATTAGACAGATAAAATGTTAAATTAATGGGTGAACTTAAATATGTCATGACTAGATTAGAATTTGATCCTAGAGTACATCAAATTATTGATATCATTGTAGTATATATTTTAGAAGCTTATAGTTTATTTTTTAGCAGGGACTGGTCTGCAAAAATAGAGGGTTATTTCTCCATAGATTGGACTCATCTATGGCTACCATACAAGGGAAGGACTAATCAAATCAGATTTGAAAGCAAAGCTTGCTTGAAGCACATGGTAACTTAACTCGAAGGTAAGAACGAAACTCTCATTTTTTCTCATACGACATTGGGAAATGATTTTTTAGATGCTAAAGTTTGTTTCTATACAGTGCAACCATCTTCATTTCAACCAGACAAACGGTCTTAATTGTACTCAGACTGACACAAATGACCGTAAAATAGTAGAAGTAGGTGATTTTTGTTTCACTGACTCAATTATAGGGACTTACATTTGAACATTGTTCTTTGATGGCTCCAAATAATAAGAAGGAGTTGAGGCAGGTTGTATACTGATTGATCCTGAAAAACATAAAACCATGAGATCCTGTCGCTTGGAATTTAATTTCACCAGCAACACAATTGAATACGAAGCCTTGGTCCAAGCTCTGAAAAAGGCTATTGATATCAAGGTAAAATTCCTAAAGGTTTTTTGGTGATTCAAAAATAATCGTCAGACAGGTAAAAATATATATACATTGTTTGTCCCCCCACCTTAAAATCCACCAATAAGGGGTATGGAATCTGATAAACACTTTCGATGCTTTTAACATTACCACTACACCTCGTTCTCATAATTTCTTTGTTGATACTTTATCTAACGCAGCATCTAGATTCACTCCTCTGAATAATGGTTTTACTGTTGAACTTCTTTTCAGACCTTCTATACCCAATAATGTTCTTAATTGGAGGGTGTTCAACAATGAATCTCAACTACTAGACTTCCTTACTAGTGCAGATATGTTCTAGGATTTTGTGATAGATGATCAAGTACACCAATAGAATCTACAAGAATATCAGGATGAGGCAAGCAACATCAAGAGTAACTTCCTCCCAAGGAATGTATTGTCGCTTGAAAAGCTTTTTGATTTGTAGTCTAGATTCATAGTAGCAGCAAACCCCAAGATGAACAACTCAACTATGATGCATTCCATGATAAATCTGGGTACTCTGGAATATCCCAAGTTCATTAACTTAGGCACTTGTTGTTCGAAATCAAAGAAACATACCTTCACGCAGCTGGTCAACAAATATCCAGATGTGTTCACATGGACATATGAAGACCTAAAAACGCATGACACTTGTATTATTCAGCATATCATCGCTATCAAATAAGTTTTCAAACCTTTTCAACAAAAACTTAGGAAAATACATCCCACTCCTGATTCGTTGATACAAAAGGAGCTAAAAATCTGTTAGATGCTCAGATTATTTTTAAATTTTGACATTCGACCTGGGTTTCAAATCTAGTACTAGTTAGAAAGAAGTCCAAGGAGATCAGAATGTATGTATATTTCATAAATATGAACCGAGCCTCTAACAAAGATAATTATATTGTTCCCCCTATGGAACATATACTCTATCTTATCTCTGATTTGCATATGTTTTCTCTATTTGACTAGTTATGTGAATATAATCAGGTTCTCGTAGCAGAACCTGACCAACTAAAGACCAATTTCAGAACTAAGTGGGGAAAATTCACATATAGAAGAATTCTCTTTGGCTTGATCAATGCAAGCACAACTTTCCAAACAGAAATGGACATAGCATTGAAATATCTGATGGATCAAAGTGTGGTGATCTATCTTGATGATGTCACGGTGTATTCCAAGAAAATAATCGATCACCCACACCATCTGAAATAGATTTTTGAAAGATGCAGGAAGTATGGTATCTCTCTGAATATGAAGAAGAGCATCTTTGTTGTTTCAAAAGAAAAAAATTTGGGGCGTATCATTTCCAAAGATGGGATCTTTGTCGATCCAAAATGTACTAAGGTTATCATGCAAATCTTGTTGTCAAACAACAAGAAATCGATGCAATCATTTTTTGGAAAGATAAATTTCATATGAATATTTTTATCCAAATTTGTTGAGATAGTCAAACCTCTTCAACAAATCATCAAGAAATATGCACAGTTCAAGTGGATGTCTATTGAGAAGGAGATTTCAAAAAATTTAAAGCTTCCATACTAGCAACCCCTGCATTACAAAGTCTAGACTTCTCCAAATATTTCTTGTTGTACATGTTTTCCTCTAATCATTCCCTTGCAGCAGTGCTCACCCAAAAAGATCAACAAGGGAATGAATGCCCCATAGAATTCATGAGCATAGGTTTTCAAGGTGATGAACTAAACTACCCAACAGCGAACAAGAACGCAATCATTTTTCACAAATCCATCAAATAGTTCAAGCCTTACATATTAAAGAACCATACCAAGGTAATCGTTCCTCACCCAGTTGTAAGATCTCTATTTGTACAAAAGGAGCTGGGAGAAAGACAAGGAAATTGGATGACAAACTTACAAGAATATGACCTAGAATTTAATCCCACAACTATCATCAAAGGTCAAGGCCTTTGAAATTTATCAATTGAATCCATGTGGCATGGATTCAGAAAATCAAATGGAAGAGGGATGGAAAGAAGAACCAATATTGTATGCACAATAACCTTCCTACATATCAGCACTAGATAATTCATGGTATAGCGATCTCAAGCAATATCTACAACATGGAGCCTTTCCCGAACACCTTAATTCTAAACAAAAAAGAGTGTTGAGATTAAACTATACACAGTATCAGTTATTCCATGGTATCCTTTTCAGAAGGAACTATGACGAAATTCTCCTCAGATGATTGGAGAAATAAGATGTCGACAAATTCCTCAAGGAACTTCATGATGGACCAATTGGAGGAACTTTTGTAGGAGAAACTACAGCTCACAAAATTCTAAGAGTTCGATACTATTCTCCTATGATGTTTAAAGATGTGCATGCTTACTCCTGCAGTTGCAATATTTTCCATAAATCTGTCGACATGGAGAGTAGGTTTGATGTTCCTCTCCAACCTATAGTTGTCAAAGAACCATTTGAACAATGGGGTTTAGACATCCTTGGTGAGATCAACCCACATTCATATAGACAACATAGATACATTCTCATAGCCACTGATTATTTCACATGATGGATGGAAGCCATACTGTTAACTAAGGTAAATGAAGAAGTGGTGATTAAATTTTTGGAACAACTCATCATTACCAGGTTTGGAGTACCTACTACCTTTGTTTTTTACAATGCTACATATTTCTCTTCTTTGAAATTAATTGAGTTTTCTTTAGATAAATGAATCATTTTGAAATACACAACTAACTATTACCCCCAAGGAAATGGCCTAGTTGAATCCACCAATAAGAACCTAATATGTATCATAAAGTCAATTGTAGTAGATCAACAAAGAAATTGACATAATTCTCTACCTAACACTCTCTGGGAAGATAGGGTCACTCTAAAATCATCTATTGGAACCTCCCAATACTTTTTTGTCTATGGGATGGAAACCATCCTTTCCCTGAACATATTCCTACCTCCCCTCCAAATTACAGAGCATGTGGGAGGGAATGCCATGCCATCTAGAAAAGAATAAACACCTTGGTTAAATTGGAAGAAGATCAAGCCAAAGCCAAAACAAAATTTGATGTTCACCAACAGACTATAAAACAATGGTTTGATATGAAATCTACTGGTGAAATTTTTTTTTAGGTTGGCGACCTGGTTCTAACATGGGACAAGCGACATGAGGATAAAGGGAAACACTCTAAATTTCAAAAACTGTGGCTAAGCCCTTTCATGATTAAGGAAAATATTGGCTTGGGAATGTACAAGTTGCAAAACCTTAAAGGGGATGTGGATCTCCTCCCCACTAACATCCAAGTTCTCAAACACTACTTCAACTATCCTTTCAAGGTATCTCTCCTAAATAAAAGAAGTCAATCATCTCTTCTTTCTAAAAAAATTGTTTACTTTTCCTTTTCAGTTTTGAGTGATTGTTTTCTCCCTTACACCTTTTACCTTCATGTTTTTTTTATATTTTTTGATAGATTTCTCTCTCTCTCTCTCTCTCTCTCTCTCTCTCTCTCTCTCTCTCTAAAGACATTTTTTTACCCATATTTCCCAAAACATTTGGTGTTGTGAATCTTAACATAATCATGAGTGTGGCACACTAGTACCTGGAATCCTGAAAATTTGCATTTCACTTCTAAACATGACTTTTCTTTGTTCTCGAAATCATTGTTATGAATGGCTTGAGGTTAGAACTCACAAAGGAACACGATTTAGTGATGGATGGGTTTTTTCAATCATAGTCTTGGAAAGAATGAGCTAATGGTCATACCCCAAGAGAAAGCTATGTGTTTCATGTGAAGTTAACAAGCCAGTGCGATCATTTGGGAAGCATTTGTGGCAATCAAGGCAGACTGCGCAAGAAGGTAGCTCATCTATAATCAAGTTGGAAGATATCACCTTCACAGATGTCATCCCACTTGCCTTTAAAGGATAACTATAATCCCCCCATCCACCTCCCTCTAGAAGTTAAGGGAAAATTATTTTTTTAAAGGTAAAGCCTCGGGGAAAGGAATTCCAACTCATATGGGATATGCAAGTATCCTCTATGGGGCTATGGACACTCGTTGGCAATGGAGCAAGGATTGTGACTCCATCAAGACTATGGACGCTCGCTGGAAGTGGAGCAACACTTGGGAAAATGCACAATTAGCTTGTATTTTCAGCATTCCTGATGCATAATTGCCTTGTAGTACCTCACTTTCCTCCCAAATATGGCTCAAATTTAAAAATAGAATGTTATGATTAGAAATATTTGGGTATGACCAGAAACTCAGTCCTGCCATTTTCAACTCTGACTCATCACAATAAAGATCAATGGGACATGCTCACTCTCCCTCTGGATTATGCATAGTAGTTGTATTGTTCTTCAAACCATGTCGTCTATATGTTCAACAACTGATATTCATGGATTTTCCCAGTGTTACATGTGATTCATCCTTACTAATGAGTTTTATAAACATCTCCTTCATGTATCAATGGTCAAAAAAATTTCAATCGTTGATAAAACTCACAACAATCATCCCTTACACATTGATACGATCAGAAGAAATCTTTGCATCATCATCGATACATGGAAATCATCATTTTCGTAAAGTATATGTTGGGCAGCAATGACGGCCCTAATCTTTAGTGTCTAACCATTTAAGTGAAGAAAAGTATGATTATCCTTAGAAAATCATGTTTTTCATTTCGACGATGATCATATGAATGGTGTCAATATAGCCATTCTTCCTTTATTGACGTCGTTCAAAATTTAGGAACCGAAACGCCCCCCGTGTATTGGTGACTAATCATTTTCCGAGTATCAATATAAACAATGTGTATCGACGAGAATCACATGTTCTGCACCGATATATCCATGCCCCATTAATTGGTGAATATATTGAGATATGCACTGACGTAGCTCGCAACATCGGTAGATAATCTTGATGTTGATAACCTAGGACATTTGTACGATGACACTAAATGTTTTATCGACAAATAGACTTCACTCAAGTGGGGTGAAGTGTAACAAATTGTTAACAATCAAACCTTCTCCCATATGGAAAAGGATAATTTCAATCTCCAGATGTTCATAAATATCAGGAAATCCAAACTATACAAGGTGTAAACACACACAACAATGTTTCCCTGTGTGAAGGCTATATCATTGATTGTAAGGCATGCTAGTATGGAAACCAGATACATCTTATACTCTAAAATCCACCCAATCACCTTCTTCAAGGATTTTATAATCACTTCCTATTACCACTTGGAAGACGAGGATAAATCGTTGGACGAGAAGCTTATAAAGAAGTTCTAGCACAAGCCAAAAGAGATTCTAAAGGCCTAGTACAAACCCAACAAAGTATTCAAATCAATATCGTTAGCTGAGTACCCCACCAACCTGCTCAAAATGCCATATCAATATGCAATGGCCATGCTATGTATACTGTATGGGGAGCTTGATGCTTAGAGGTTCAGAATAACCTATGTGCCCCTTCTATACTATGTTTCAAATGTCAAATCAACCTTTAACTGGGCTGACATTTTATTGTCATCTTTGGAAGTATCACTTACAGCAGAAAAGAACACCATTCTAGGGGAATTCCCAAGCTTCCACGTGTCCTTGTATCTCTTGGACATGATGTGCATATGCCACCCATTTCCACAAATAGGTTGGACCTGGCATCTCAGTGATCCCCCTATCCACATCCACTACAAGATACTATGTGTTGTGAGTCACAACAACCCACTAAAACTCTTCATTTTTCGTGGGTTCCCATACTACCAAAATTTTGTAAGGTACTAATCTTCTATATACCTAAATAGTTATTTATTTATAATATTGATGCTTGTATACAATCTCTGAAGCTAATATGAAATATGGTCTATTATTGAACTTAAACCCGTTGCATAAATCCATTTTCACATTTTTCCATAATCCCTTAACATTTTTCAAAACTCAATTTCTTGTAAAGACTAAGCCCCCATCGCTATACATATGATCGTGATCAAATATCGTGGGAATTCTAACTCCGACTCACCATTGCACTTCATTTTTGAATTCCCGACGACGATACCTTTATGATCGTTTCGATGAAAACCTTTCTTCGTCGGTTAATCACTTTGGAATAGAACCCTACATGTGTTGCCATGTATCACCGACAATGATACTCACACTTCGATGAACCACATCATCCCATAAATGAAAAATGTTGATTGGTTTCTAGGCTTACTCTAGGTTTATTTTGAGTTACGCTCTTGTGGGATTCCATCATTTTCTTATACCTCATGACATAACCTTCACAACTTTTCCGTAAATCTCTTTACCCATACGTGGCCTTTCCCATTGACTCATCTTTTCAGTGAAATATTGTTGGTGAAACCTTTTTCATCATTGGAAAACTTGACAATATTACTTATATTCTCTATGTGAAATATGTTGACGATGAAACAAGTTAAAGAAAATCGTCGGTGATATCGATTTGGAACTCTTGGACGGTCCATATCAATCCAGTGCTCCGCGACAACATCAGAACCGTTAGAATTTTTTCCCTCTCACATGACCTGGCCCACACAAATTATTTTAATAGAATGTCAAGTTAAAAGGAAAAGTTTGTCCTTAGTGCTCGAATTACAAGGTCCAATGAAATCGTCGCCACCCCTTAGCACTTTCTTTGAGATTAACCACTCGTTCAAGCATGTCATCGTCAGAACATTACCTCCCAATTCTTACCGACTAAACCTTTTTTTTTTGTAATTTCTAGACAATGACATCGACGATTTCCTTCATTTATCGTTTCTTCTTCCCCGATGATATGGAAATGGTCATGAACACAGAGTTGTCTACCCAAAGTAGTTATGGCATATCGTACTACTCTAACCAAATCAAATTTGCAACGAGTTTTGCATGAATTGTTCGTGGGTTAGGGATTTTTGGGCAACATTATAACCGTGTTAACACATAATCGACCTCAATCATCTGCAATTCCGCCAAAAAAATTCTTAACAATGTTGCTACAAGAATTGGGTAAATTGTAGTGTGAGCAATAGTCTTTGAGCTAACGCGTAAATGTTGTGCAAGTTGTTTCATTTGTTTATTATCTATAATCAGTTAAAGTGTGAATTATTTTAAATTGATGGCATGATTTATGCAGGTGAAAAATTGTCTCGTATGCAAACCAGAAAGGGGAAAATCCAAACAGCGGTCGTGCCTACTCTTATTCTGGAACAGACTTCTCTTAATATTTCCAATGAACATTCATGATGGAAGAGAACACTACCTCAACTATGATGAAATTTATGGCCTATTTCAGAATGAGAGATTCCCACCTCAAGACAAAGACATCGACGAATATAGGAAAATACACAAAAGTGAGATCAACATTGTAACATCTCGTCCAATTTTTTTTTCCTACAATGATTGTACACTATGGTGTTTCACACATGTGAAGAAATACATCAGGATGATAACCAATGCATCAGGTGTTCCAATTGCATCCCTTAATAAAGAGGACATCAGGATTCACTATAAGACCCTAGAACCCACTATCGCACTAGATGAGTCTTTCCTGGACAAGTTCTGGGTCGATCACACGGACTTAGACTAGCCATTGAATATGGGAGAAATATATGTCCCAATACATAACCCGAAATACCCATACAAGATCTTAAATGCAATGATTTGTAGGATTTATGGTGAGGAGACTAGCACCCACTTTAGAATGGAGTGGTTTCCAATGGCCTACACAGTGGTTAAGACCCGAAAATATTTCAACCGAGCTTCAATTTTATCATTCAGTATCGCGAAGCGAGTTCAGGAATATCAATGTATGAAGAATATTGGTTTCTATATGTCGACATACCTTATAGATGTTGTTTTTGTTTCTAATAGGTTTCCAGCTTTTAATTGGGCGTGGAGCCCAGATCAAATCCTAATCCATGTCTATTGTTTTCAATTATGGAAGGTTAACTGTAAAGAGTATTTATGTGACATATGTGACTACTTCCTCGCTCCTCTACACAAGGCCATCTTTGGTTTTCACCCGCACAGGATATCCCCAGGAGTCATTAAATCCCTACAATAAATTAGGGATTGGTACATGAAGAAATACTACACCAATGTGAGAGTATTTGGGGCTTTAGGAATGCTACACTTGCTACCCAAATATGTCCCTAATAAATTGTTTACCAAAGAGATAGCATACTAGATGGTGGAAAAATAAGCCATTGCTTACTTATTAGAGAAGAAGAAAATATATTGGCCCATATTTCCCCTCCACATAGGCCAATATTCTCTGATGAACAAAAAGCAGGTTGAAACCCTCAAGGAATTATGTTTATTTCTTGGTAACAAGAAATGACATGACCCCCAAAATTTCGTATATCATGAACATATGAGGGTCATCAATCTGGCACCGCAGGTTGTACATGAAGTTAATTTCGTTGAAGACATATTCTAGGGAGCTCTATATTTTGAAGAAGTGTTAGATAGAATCACCAATGAACCAGCCAAAGAACATCTGCGGAAGGAATAATACGAATATAGGTTCGTGAGAATTGAACAGTTGAAAACCCTACTCCAACAAGACAAAGACAGACTAGAAGTTGAAGAGCACAAAGGAAAGAAAAAGGAAGCAGAATTGGCAAGGAAAGCAGATGAAGTCGAGAGGAGATACTAGTAGAGAAAGAAAGTAGAGGACAAAAAGAAAGAGGTTGAATCAAAAGGAGACAAAAATCAAAGGCCATACCCAAAGGGAAATAATGAAAAAAAATCGACTGACACAGATGTCATAATGAATTTTCCCTACACTAATACAGAGCTAGAGTAGAAGAAAGTTGTAGAGGCTAAACAAGTTGAATTAATGGTTCAGGAAGAAGAAAGGAAAAGAAAATAAGAAGAAGATAAAAGAAAAGTTGTTGAATCCAAAAATACAGGACTAGAGCCGAGTAGCTCAGTTGTGGTAATAGACCCATACACAAACATGATAAATTCTCCTTTGGAGGAATGTACTCCTCTGGCATCCATCCCAGGAAGCATTTTGGTCACATCTACAAAACTCTGGATTGAAGGTGCAATTATCGTTGTAGGTGATTATTACTACAGCCACAATACTAGGGCCATTGAAAAGAGAATTATCAAGAGGAAAAGAGAAGTAATCAATACAAGCCATGGATCATCTGAAAGAGTCATTAAGTGGAAGGCAGGACTTGACCCCAAAAATAATGCACTACAAGCAACATCAACACTCAATGTCTTTGTTGGTGCTAATGTTATGTCGATCTATGAGATCACAGGAGCCATGGACACTACAGAAACAAGAATAGTTGACCTTGAAGCTAACATGAGAACTATCAAATATACTTTAACCAACGAATTTAGGAAAGAGGTTGTGGACGTTAAACATGTCCATAGGGAGGAAATGCTAAGGCATCTCGAACTCCAAGAGAAATAATTAAAAGCAAAATTTGAGAAAAAAGTTCATGCTTGACCAAAAATCTCATCAAGAAGAGATAGAACAAATCAAAGCCACACATGCCCAAGATATCACGAGGCTTAAAGATGAACAACCAGAAATAAGTGCCTACAATGAAATGATAGAAGAACAAGTCAAAAAATTACAACAAGATAATGATCTTATTAAGAAAACATAATGCAAACAATTGTCGTGGAGATTGTCAAAGAAAAGGTCGTCAAGGTAAATGAGAAGCTCAGGGACATGCAAAATAAATTATTTTATGTGCTCAATAAAATACACAAGGATAAGTCTGATCAAATTAAATTGGGTCTTCAAGTGAAGATAATGAAAGAAAAATATCAAAAGGCTCAGGAGGCACACAGTAAGATCATTGAATGGAAGGATAATAATCAAAGATCCCCTGACACACTTCCAGTGTATTTGGTTAAATGAAGGATTAGAGACCACCGACTCCTAGATTCAGGAATGGAAACCATCAAAGATATAAGGAGTATCCAGGAGCAAGTTAGTACAACATCCAAAGAATTGTGGAGATTTTCTGACAACGAGCTTGCACAATTTAGGATGGATCCCCTAGTCGATTGGGAGAAAGCGTCATCAACCCAAACCAAGATAGAGGATGTAGAAAACATAAGAGACCTTGGCTTAAATTACATTGAAGCAATCGACAAGGTTAATGAAAAAGTTCTAGAATAAAGGTTCATACAACCAACCAGGTTAATTTCATTAATTGAATATTCCTTGCAACGTGTGGAGCATAGACTAAAGACATAAATCATTACCCCCATCTGCAACAGTGAAACAGATCTTGAAAGAACACAATTGGGCATAGTAGATATTATTCTTTAAGACTTCAAGCTGTGAAAAGGATTCATCAACATGATGCAACCGTCACACCCTTTTTTATCAATACAACCTAACTTTGCAGTTTTAATCATTTTTCATAATCATTGTAACTTCCCAATCAGAAAGGAGAACTGAAGTGTCCTGATTGTCCACTGACTATTCCACTATTAAAAAATATGAAAGGCATCTCCTATTTTATATAAAATAAATGAATGTAAATGTAAAGGGACTTTTGCGCGTTGGCAGTGGGACGGTACTATTACTTACAATTGATTACAGAGCAAGAGGCATTTTTAAGATTTGTATTCATCTAAGAACCTTTGGTTCTAAGAATCATATTTAGATAATTAATTTAGAGTGGAAACTAGGCCAATATTCTGGTCGGAAACACTACCCAAAATGAGAGTGTTTCTAATTGGGACCTGCCATCGGGCATTCTCCCTTAATTTTTTGAACGGGTCATTTGGGCCCGTCAACATAAATGGTGGTAGAAGGAGGGCCATTGAATTGAATGAATGCAAAGAAAGCTCAAATCCCCACCCGTTCTATTATGCTTGTTATTACAAATCAGTCTGGTGATTCTCATCAACCTCACCTTGAACATGATTCGCACCCCTATCCTAATCCATGGACATGCTTGCTCAAACTATTTCTCAGTGTATTCACTTCCAGTCTAAACCTATATTTTATTCACGAAAACCCTGTATCTTGACCACTCTGGAGATTGATACCATATTCAAACAATATCGTGAATGCATTGAGCATGTTCTAACTAGACAGTGGAGTAGACAGACCGATCAACCTCCCATTGACTATTAATTACCTCAGGGTCAAGAGAACCCACCAAGTGAAGACCCGTTCTTCTCTCACTCTTTCACTTACCAGGAAAACCCAAACGTCGAAACCCTAGAGTATCATTTACCTTCAAATCTGAACAATTTTTCAGAATCCTATGAATTTGAGCTCCAACGTTTCTTGCTCGTCGGTGGTGGTGGTATTCCTCCCTCACTGCCAAAATCTCCACCTCTCACACCCAAAAGAGAGTTTGAAGATAATTCAGAAGAGAAGGAAAACTCTCAAAGTGGGTCTGAAGGAGAAGGGCACTTACAGTTGATTATACATAATCCTCAAGTCATGGCTAGAAACAACCCAAACCCTCAACCTTATGAACATTGGTTACTTCCAGACATTGTTGTCATACCTAGAATACTCCATGACATGCCTAAGCATCCCGAAAATTTTCTCCTCAAGTTTGATCTAGAGAAGAAAGACTCGACTGAAGACCATGTCAAGAATTTCCTTTCAGTAATAAGGCTCCAAAATGTTTGACACGAAGATGTTGTATGTCGGTTATTCCCTCATATGTTTGAGAATAAATCCACTACTTGGTTTTACTCTCTAGATGAAGCCTCTATCACTAGCTAGAGAATATTTGAGACTAATTTCCCTAAAAAGTTTGGGGAAGATAAAGTGTTGGCTACTTTGGTCTTAGATCTTTCAAGAATCAAAATGGATACCAATGAAAAAGTTAAAGATTTTAATCAATGTTTCTTGTCCTTACTTAAATGGATTCCACGATCTTCCAAACATGTTGAAGATGTCACTATTGAATTTTACACTTCATCTTTGCCCATGTCCATGGCCATGTTCGTTAAAAACATAGAGAAAGCTACCCTGGAAGCGAACTTTCAAGAGGCTCTCAAGATAAAAAATAATATGCTAAGTTTAAAGGGGAACCCGGGAGCCAAATCCTCCAAATATTAAACTAATACTAAAGCCAAATATCTCATAACCAAGTCTTTGGAAGAAAATAAAGATACTAATTCTATGGATATGGAGACCCTCCAGAGAATTTTCAAGAAATTATCCAACGAGCTGATTGATTTTAAGAAACACAATGGGAAAGGATCTTCTAATACGATAATTTTTTTTAAATTTCAATATAAGAAAGATAAGAGCACTCCTTCAGTCAATAAAATGACACCTTCACCATCGTAAGGGATTAATATGGAAGATATTTTTCAATCCATTCAACACTAGGCCACTGAAAATCTAACTGAATCTAAAGATGGAGAAGAAGATGAATAGGAACAATCAAAACAAACCCAAGAATCAGATGAAATACCTAAGAAACAAGTTAATTTTTTTTGGGACATTTTGATCCAGGTGGATATCGGTGGCCACCCACCTTTTCCAACTGGCTCAAAACAATTTTCTGGCAATTTTGGAAATTTACTATTTTTAGCAGTTTTAACTTCAGAGACTATTTTGAGAGCCCAAATAAAGGTTTTTCAAGATTGAGATTCTAAATTATATTTGAAAGCATTATTGAGCCCCTAAAATGAATCTCCTCGATGATACCTTTCCAACGAGCTAGCATACGCCTAAAACGGAGATCGTATGCAAAAGTTACAACCCCGGGAAGTTGATGTACTAACTTACCCAAACGGGGCCCACATGACTTTTGGAGATTCATCTCCTAGGGTTAGGTTTTTGGATGTCTAGAGTTTTTGACATTCCAATTTATTGTAAAAAGGCCTTCAGAGCCTCATTGTAATCATATTATTGTGAATGCAAGTAGCCATCACATCTCTTCTCAGAGATAAGTTGCCACCATTCTAGCGAGTCTTTCACTCTATATTTTTACAGTCTCTGTACATTTATTTCATTAATATAAAATGTGTATTACTGTATATCTGTGACTCTTGTTATATTTCTGATATATCCCTGTTATATTGTTGTCTCTCTTACAATATATCTGAATATTTATGTGTTATATCTCCGCTCTCATTTCGTGCCGAAAATCATTCGGATCAGTGGTATCAGAGCAAGTTGCTCTTGATCATTTTTTAGTGCATGTCCCCGACGAGGTCCGAGTATATCAAGTTGGGTCTCGAGATTGTCTCTCTTGAGGACAACCTCTCTTGCACACCCAAGAAACCCTCAATGGCAGAAGAAAAGAAAAATGATAGAGCAAGCGATTCTATCAATTTGTTGCTTGAGCAAGCTCTCACGCGACATAGGGATGAAATGATGGAGAATTTTTCCCACATCCTTCAACGCTTGTCGATAGCATCAGGCACATCTTCATCAAGCAACCACTTTGCAGGCACCTCACCTTTAAGGTACAGGTTAATTTTGATATTCCTATAATTGAAGGTCAGATAGATGCAGATTCCCTAGATAAATGGTTAAATCTGTTAGACGGTCATTTCTCTGTTCACAATTTTTTTGACGAAGAAAAGATCATCTTCGCGCTCCTTAAGGCTCTCCCCCATGTCAAACATTGGTGGGAAACTTACTAGGAGCAGAGTTCCACAGAGGAGTCTGGAATATATGGGGCCGAGCCCACTTGGGATTTTTTTGTGGATACAGTAAAGGAACAATATTACCTTGTTGGCAACTATGAGGACCAGTACATGAGATGGACCACACTGCGGAAAGAGAGGGGCCAAGCAGTTCTGGAGTTCACCAATACCTTCCATACCTTGCACACCAAGTTGGGTATCAAATACTCTGAACGACATTTGGTTCTGAAATACCATGAGGCTCTACACAAATACATCCAAACTAAAATGGATTTTCTGGACATCTCATCACTCGGTGCTGCTTATCGATATGTTGTTAAAATCAAGCATAAATTTAAGCACCAGAACAAACAGGAGTTTGGGTCTGCAAATCCGCAACAACCAAAGTATGATAAAGACGACCCTAACAAACAATTTCCTGATAACTAGTCTAAGCCACAGGAAAAGAAGGGTCACGGGAAGACGAAGAAGGACACCGAAAAATGGTGTGATTTCCACAAAATTCCCTGGCACAAAACCGATGAATGTCTCTCAAAACAGTCATTGGTGGTTGAGATCAAAAACAAGGAGCCAAACCCTGATTCAGAATCCGATTCTAAAAATATTGGTAAAAGACAGATCATCGACACAGACCCCACTTCTATTGTCGCGACCGCAACAATTCAACCAAAAGAACCAACGGATCCTGAAGAGGGGGAGCGCATTTTTCATTCACAGATGTGGGTGAAGGGGACCCCCCTGCATTTTATTGTTGATAGCGGAAGCCATAAGAACCTCATCTCAGCAGAGGTCGTCAAACAGTTGGGATTGTCGACAACACCACACCCGCAACCATACAACATCGGGTGGCTTCACCAAGGACGAGATCTTCGTGTCAGCCAACAATGTCGATTGTCATACGACATCCATCCCTTCAAGGATGAGGTATTATGTGATGTTTCCTCACTGGATGTCTATGATGTTCTCTTGGGCCAACCATATATGTGGAAGCGCCATGCTATTTATGAGTCTCGACCCCATAGTGTCATTGTTACTTTGGGGGGTCATCTCTACAGAATACCAGAGGTAGTTCCGACTATTGTTCCACCTAAACAGTGCCGCAAGGTAGTATCTCATACTGCAAAATTTAGCTTCTTCACAATCTGTTCAAAAGGGGAACATAAGCACACTGCAACCACTACAGCCTCACCCCAAGCACCTTCTATCCAACTGAAGCAGGTCGACAAGGTTGTAGCAAAGCGCAAATATTCATTTTTCACACCGTCCTCTCATGTAGCTCAACTTGTTGAACAACCTCAGCCTCAAAAGGTTCGTGAAAGACTTCCACAAACTGAGTAGCACGACGTCTCCAGCAAGGCAAGCAGCTCAACAAGATGCAAATTCAACAAATGCTTTTCCCTCTCCCCTGGTGACTCAACGCAATGGAGATGATTGCTTCCTAAGGAGAGAGGATTGATCCAGGTGGATATCAGTGGCCACCCACCTTTTCCAACTGGCTCAAAATAGTTTTCTAGCAATTTTGGCAATTTATTGTTTTTAGCAGTTTTAACTTCTGGGACTATTTTGAGGGCCCAAATGAAGGTTTTTCAAAATAAATCTTCTAAATGATATCCTAAGGCATGATTGAGCCTCCAAAATGAATATCCTCGATGATACCTTTCCAACGGGCTATCATACGCCTAAAACAGAGATCGTATGCAAAGGTTACGACCCCGGGAAGTTGATGTACTAACTTACCCAAACGGGGCCCACATGACTTTTGGCACTTCATCTCCTAGGGTTAGGTTTTTGGATGTATAGGGTTTTTGGCATTCCAGTTTATTGTAAAAAGGCCTTCAGAGCCTCATTGTAATCATCTTCTTGCTAATGCGAGTAGCCGTCACATCTCTTCTCAGAGATAAGCTGCCACCATTCTAGCGAGTCTTTCACTCTGTATTTTTACAGTCTCTGTACATTTATTTCATTAATATAAATCGTGTATTTATGTATATTGGTGACTCTTGTTATATTTACGATATATCCCTATTATATTGTTGTCTCTCTTGCAATATATCTGAATATTTATGTGTTATATCTCCGCTCTCATTTCATGCCGAAAATCATTTATGTGTTATATCTCCACTCTCATTTCATGTCGAAAATCATTCGGATCACATTTCATATGGAGTGGAAGAATAAGAATAAGTAGAAGAAATACTTATGTCCCATAATATTGTGACCACTAGAAGTGAAAGCAAGAAGGCATCCTCTAACACCCCTACTCCTTTCGAACCTCCTAAAAATGTTCCTCACACCTGGAAAACACTAGATACTCCTTATAAAATGAATGTTCCTTCTAATTCTACCACAAAGTTAGAATATGATTTATTTGAAGATCTGAAAATAACTAAGGCCAATATTTATCTTTTTGAGCTTATGAAGCTTCCTCAAATTCATTAGAATTTCATTAAAACACTTCAAGGTAAGATTGCTAAAAACTCTAAAGAAGTTAATGTGGGAGCAAAGAAAGGGACAAGTAAATACTCCTCGTTTGACAATGCCCATGCACCTAAAAGTTAGGTACTTGTAAACGCTTCCCTATCAAGGAAAAGATCTGTATCCACCAGTCCACCTTTTTTGGTTACTTTTGATATTTTTAACAGAAATGTCCATAATTGTATGATGGATTCTAGTGCCTCTTCAAATGTGATGCATTTTAAAGTTTGTGAAAAACATAACGTCGAGCCTAAAAAATATGACATTCGAATTATACAGCTTGACAGAACCAAAGTTAAAGTGATAAGGGAATTAAAAAATGTTTTGATTCCAACCCTAAAATACATCAAACTATTGACATCATAGCTGTGGATATACATGATACCTATGGAATGCTCTTGAGTAGAGACTAGTCTGCCACGCTAAAAGGGTACTTTGCCACAAATTGGTCACACCTTTGGCAACCCTATAACGAAAATCCTAATCAAATCAGGGTCGATAGAGAACGATACATCAAACATGTGGTGACAAAACTTAATGACCCAAACAAGCCTGTAATGTGTTCTAGGTAACTATTCATGTGATTCAGTTTTTGTAAATTACCGTGTTGAGACTTCATCTTATGCGAAATCAAACACATAATATAAAATCCTTCATTGCAATCAGATTGTTGAGCCCCATTATAACATAACAAATGTAAATAGTCCTAAAATTGTACAGTCTAACATAGTATTTAGAGACCGATTAGAAGTTTTTACTCAATGTACTAACCATACTAATATTGAAACAAAAGAAAACCCCAAGTCCATGTGTAATCTTAAAAGAGACCCTAATACGTGGAATTTTTTTTTGATGGGTCAAAATATCTTGAAGGTGCAAGTGTTGGATACATACTAAATAACCCTAATGGTAATAAATTCATGATAGCATGCAGGCTTGAATTACAATGCACAAATAATATTGTTGAATATGAAACCCTGCTGCAAGGATTAAGGAAAGTAATTGACTTGAAAGCCAATAAAATAAAGGTATTTGGTGACTTTGATATCGTCATAAGGCAAGTAAGAAACACCATACATTTTCTATCTAGCCACCTTAAACATTACCATCATGATGTATGGGAATTTATTAAGTCATTTGATGCATTTAATACCAGTCTTGTTCCTCGCTCTTTGAATTTTGATGTTGATTTACTAGCTAATGTAGCTTCCAGGCTTATTCCTTCTGAGAACTTATTACCTAATACATTTTCCGTGGAATTTCTTTACAGATCTTCGATACCGGATAATGTGACCAATTGGAGGGTCTTGATGATGATAAGAAGATTATCGGTTTCCTACACCTAGAAGATACCTTCAAAGACTCCATAATTGATGAAGATCAACACGATAGAGAATTCAATGCAAATGTTTTGGGCTCAATCAATCAATCAATAGAATAAAATAATACTAGCCCGATAAACAACATCCCTAGAAATTTGATAAGACTGGAAAAAATCTATGACCTTCAGGACAAGTTTAAGAAGGTGATAAGTTGTAAGACCAATAGCTCATCAATGCAATTTGAAGTGATAAATTTGGGATCATGGAAGACACCCCAGAACATCAACCTGGGAAATAAATGTTCCCCTGAAGAAAGACAAGAATTCATAAAGTTGTTTAAAGAATAAAAATACATCTTCTCCTGGATGTATGATGATCTCAAGACCTATGACATGAAGATCATTCAACATGTTATCCCAATGAAGCCACAAACTAAGCCGTTTGATCCGGATTATTTTCAGCACGAAATGAGATCGGAGATATAATAAAGAAATGCACAGAGATATCACAGATATTCAATAATATAACAGAAATGTATCAGAGATGCAACCATAAACACAGATATACAGTAATACACGATTTCTATTAATGAAATAAATGTACAGAGACTGTAAAAATACAGAGTGAAAGACTCGTTAGAATGGTGGCAACTTATCTCTGAGAAGAGATGTGATGGCTACTCGCATTCGCAAGAAGATGATTACAATGAGGCTCTGAAGGCCTTTTTACAATAAATGGGAATGCCAAAAACCCTAGACATCCATAAACCTAACCCTAGGAGATGAAGCGCCAAAAGTCATGTGGGCCCCGTTTGGGTAAGTGAGTACATCAACTTCCCGAGGTCGTAACTTTTGCATACGATCTCCGTTTTAGACATGTGATAGCTCGTTGGAAAGGTATCGTCAAGGAGATTCATTTTGGGGTCTCAATCATGCCTTTAGCTATCATTGAGAACCTCTATCTTGAAAAACCTTCATTTGTACCCTCAAAATGGCCCCGAAAGTTAAAACCTACTAAAAATAGTAAATTGCCAAAATTGCTAGAAAACTGTTTTGAGCCATTTGGAAAAGGTGGGTGGCCACCGATATCCACCTGGATCAATCCTCCCTCCTTAGGAAGAAATGGTCTCCATTGCGTTGATTTCCCGAGGGAGAGGGGAAATCGTTTGTTGAATCTGCATCTTGGTGAGCTGCTTGTCTTGTTGGAGACATCACGTTGCTCGGTTTGTGGAAATTTGTCACGAACCTATTGAGGTTGAGGCTGTTCAACAAGTCAAGATACATGAGAGGACAATGTGGAGAATTAATCTTTACACTTTGTTGCAACCTTGTCGACCTGCTTCTGCTGGATAGAAGGTGCTTGGGGCAAGGCTATAATGGTTGCAGTGTCCTTTTGTTCTCCTTTTGAACAGATTGTGAAGAAGCTGAATTTTGCAGTATGAGATACTACCTTGCGACACTTTTTAGGTGGAACAGTAGTCGGAACTACCTCTGGTATTCTGTAGAGATGACCCCCCAAA
>ML825720.1:30911-54229 GCA_009831015.1 Picea engelmannii | reverse complement strand
GACTGTAAAAATACAGAGTGAAAGACTCGCTAGAATGGTGGCAGCTTATCTCTGAGAAGAGATGTGATGGCTACTCACATTCGCAAGAAGATGATTACAATGAGGCTCTGAAGGCCCTTTTACAATAAACGGGAATGCCAAAAACCCTAGACATCCAGAAACCTAACCCTAGGAGATGAAGCACCAAAATTCATGTGGGCCCCGTTTGGGTAAGTGAGTACATCAACTTCCCGAGGTCGTAACTTTTGCATACGATCTTCGTTTTAGGCGTGTGATAGTTTGTTGGAAAGGTATCATCGAGGAGATTCATTTTGGGGGCTCAATCACGCCTTCGGCTATCATTGAGAACCTTGATCTCGAAAAACCTTCATTTGGACCCTCAAAATGGCCCCGGAAGTTAAAACCTGCTAAAAATAGTAAATTGCCAAAATTGCTACAAACTGTTTTGAGCCATTTGGAAAAGGTGGGTGGCCACCGATATCCACCTGGATCACCGTTTTAGCAGAAGACGTGGAAAATACACTCGATCTTGGAACCACAAGTAAAAACAAAGATTAACAAGTTGTTAGATGCTAGAATAAATTTCCCAGTCATGCACACACAATGGATCTCGAATCTTGTATCTGTAAGGATGAAAAATGGAGACATAAGACTCTGTGTTGATTTCAGAAATGTCAATAAATCTTCAGAGAAAGATAATCATCCAGTACCTCCTATGGAGAAAATATTGCAATGTGAATCTGGTTATGAAATGCTGTCACTACTGGATGGATTTTTTGGTTACAACCAAGGTCGTGTTTCCCATGATGACCAACTGAAAATTGCTTTTATGACTAAATGGGGAACATATGCATGCATAAAAACACCATTTGGCCTGATCAACATTGGGGCAACCTTCCAAAGAGTAATGGACATTGATTTTAGAGGTCTCATCAAAGATTATGTAGTGGTTTAATTGGATGAAGTTATTGCTTTCTCTAAAGACAAAAAAGATCATATAGCCCATTTGAGAAGAGTATTTAACATATGTGGTAGGTATGGTATATCTCTCAATCCACAAAAAATTGTTTCCACAATTGATGAAGGAATACTTTTGGGGTTCATTGTTTCCAAACATGGTATGAGAATCAAACCTGAAAGGACTAAAGCTATTGCTAAAATTCCTCCTCCTAATAACAAAAAACAATGCAATATTTTCTCAGGAAAATCAATTTTGTGAGGAGATTTGTCCCAAGCTTCACTAAAACAGTGAAACCCCTCCATGATATGATAAAAAATAACATAGAGTTTAAATGGGGGCCTAGAGGAAAGGATTATTTTGAAATAATCAAAGCAGAAATAGTATAAGCACCTGCATTGTTAAGCCCAGACTTTAGTCGACGGTTTATACTCTACACATTTGCCTCAGACATTTCATTTGTAGTTGTTCTAACGCAGAAGAATCAAGAAGGGGATGAATTTCTCATCACCTTTATGAGTTCAAGATTACAAGGAGTAGAATTGGACTACCACGAAGTAGATAAACAAGATTTTTTTGTGTTTAAATTTGTAAATAATTTCGGACCTTACTTGATCAAGTCAAAAACCAAGGTAATTGTACCCTATCCTTCTATAAGAAATATGTTGATACAGAAGGATTTGGGGGAGAAAAGAGCTAACTAGATAATAGCCTTACAAGAATATGACCTAGAAATTAAGCCTGCTAAAATCACCAAAGCTAAGGGATTGTGCAAATTAGCTAATGAAAAAGTAAGTAATGAAACACGGGAGGATGCTATGTATCAATACTAGAGCCTATTTGAAAGAGACATTTGCTACATTCTGGCTAGTTTTGATCAATGGTATTACGAAATGAAATATTATCTAACCCATGGGACAACTCCACATTAAATGGAACTGAAAAAGAAGAGGCCCCTCAGACTCAATTCAAGCCAGTATCATCTCATTCAAGGAATATTGTGTAGAAGAAATTATGATGGTGTATTCTTGAGATTCCTTGAAAAGAAAGATGCAGACAAAGTCCTCGTTGAAATTCATGATGGCCCAGTCGGAGGACATTTTGGAGGAGATATCACTGCTCATAAATTTCTTAGGGCTGGATATTATTGGCCTGCCCTATTCAAGGACTCTCACACATATGCAAGAAAATGTCAGGAATATCAAAGGTCAACTGACAAGGAAAATAATTTTTCATTTTCCCTACAACCCATTATCATTGAACTCCCTTTTCAGCAATGGGGTTTGGATGTGATAGGAGAAATCAATCCCAACTCTTCTCAATTACAAAAATATATTTTGACTGCTATAGACTATTTCACCAGATGGACATAGGTGATCCCCTTTAATACAATCAACAAAAACCATGTGATATCTTTCCTCAAATCTTATATTATCACTAGGTTTGGTGTCCCTGAGTCTTTGGTTTTTTATAATTCTAAGTACTTTTCTTCCTTGAGATTAACTGAATATTCTCTTGAATGAAACATTAAAGTCAAATATTCAGCAAATTATTATCCACAAGGAAATGGACTATCCTAATCAACCAATAAAAATATAATAAAAATCTTGAAGTAAATTTTCATTGATCACCAACAAAATTGGCATATATCCCCTCCAAATGCACTATGGGATGATATAGTAACACCTAAGTCCTTTGTTGGTAAATCTCCCTTTTTTTGGTCTATGGGAAAGAAGAAAATTTACCCACTCACACCTTTTTTCCTTCACTACAACTTGCTCAATCTGTTCAAGACAAAGAATGCCCAGCAATGCAACAACGATTAAATATGCTACTTAAACTAGAAGAAGATAGGGAAAGAGCTAAAAAGAGCTTAATGCAACATCAATAAGTAATCAAGATATGGTTTGATAAGTCATATGTAGGAAACAAAGACTTCCAACGGGGGGATCTCGTCCTTAAATGGGATAAAGCAAATGAGATGAAAGCAAAACATACAAAATTCCAAAAGCTTTGGTTAGGTTCATACCAATTTCATCATAAATTCGGGCCTGGTAATTTCAAACTCAAAACATTGGAGGGAGACGAGGAGGAGCTCCTTGTCAACAGACAACCTCTAAAATGATACTTCTCCTGATCACCTCTGGTGATCTAGTTCTTGTACATAATATGATTTCCTTTTCTGCGAGAGCACCTTTAGAATAGAATTCTCATTTCCTTTTATTTTACCTTACTATCATTGTTTCACTACCATAATAAATCCTATACTATATTGTCTCATATTTTTCCTTATTGTAAATTGTGCTACAAGATCATTCCTCATTTCACAAAGGATAATCTATCTGGGTACTCATGTGATGATGGATTTCCTTGCATTTGATGTTGACCAATCAAAATCTTAATTATGGTTGTACTTTTTGGATGATTCAGAACACTCTGTTTTGGAGAAATCATAAGGTATTACATTATGAATGTACAAACTTGAACTTACAAAAGATTTGTTCTATGTGTGACCACTCATATCTTTTGCTCGAAAGGATATAAACAAGAATATGTAGTGTCTATTGGTGTCTTGTGGACAATTCTCGTGAGGTCCCTTTTTATATAATCTTAACATAAATCTACTTGGAAAGGACCCATGACTCTAAGTACTAGTTGAGACCTACATATCAAAATGACTTGTGTATCACCCTGCTTCCTAAACACCCATTATGCATAAATGATACATATATTATAAATCTTAAGGGTGAAAGATCAAGTTTAACAACTAGAAAGTTGGAAGCAGTAATTATGGTGTGGGAAGTACTAGTAAACCCGTCGAGGTTGTGCTTGTATGATATTGAGGAAACTTCATCAGGGCTATGGATGCTCGCAAGGAGTGAAGTGATGCCAGGAAAAAGAGATGAAAAGAACGCAATAGTTGAAAAAACATCTAAGTACGAACCTATGTGACATTTGACTCCTCTCGAATCCCTAGGATAAATTAACCAACCCCATCTCTAATTATCTCGCAGGAATTGTCTTGAAGATCACCATGTGTTATTACTGAAATATTTGTATTTTTTGTGTAGAGTGGGTATTGTGGGGTCTGTGACACATGTTAATCTGTAGAACTTCACAAAAATTATACAGTTTAAAAAGTGTTTTTGGTGGTTCATCTAAAACAAAGATAATTGGTTATCCTAGCAAGTCCTCATTTGTTGTGAGTCACAACAACCCACTAAAAATTTTCAGTTTCGGTGGGTTCCCATACTACCAAAATTTTGCAAGGTGCTAATCTTCTATATACCTAAATAGTTATTTATTTATAAGATTGATGCTTGAATATAATCTCTGAAGCTAATGTGACGTACGGTCTATTATTTGAACTCAATCCCGTTGTATAAATCCATTTCCACATTTCGTCGTAAGCCCTTAACCTTTTTCAAAACTCTATTTATTGTAGATACAAAGCCCCTATCATTATCCATATGATTGTGATCAAATATCATCAAAATTTTGACTCTGACTCGTCATTGCGCTTCATTTTTGAATTTCCGACGGCGACACCTTTATGATCGTTTCGGCGAAAACCTTTCATCGTCGGTGAATTGCTTTGGAGTATAACCTTTCATGTGTTGTCATATATCACCGACGAGGATACTCACACTTCGATGAACCATGTCATCACGCAAATGGAAAACGTTGATTAGTTTCTAGGCTTACGTGGGTTGTATTTCGAGTTACGCTATAGTAGAGTTCTGTCATTTCCTTATACCTCATGACATAACCTTCACAACTTTTCTACAAATCTATTTACCCATACGTGGCCTTTCCCCATTGTCTCAACTTTTTAGTGAAATATTGTCGGGAAAACCTTTTTCATCGCCAATGAACTTGACAAGATTACTTCAATTCTTTATGTGAAACATGTCGATGACGAAACGAGTTAAAGAAAATTGTCGGTGATATCGCTTTGGAACTCTTGATGTTCCAGATCAATCTAGTTCTTCGCGATGACATCAGAACCATTAAAAAAATTTCCCTCTCACTTGACCTGGCCCACACAAACTTTTTTAATAGAATTCCAAGTTAAAAGGAAAATTTTTCCTTAGTGGTCAAATTACAAGGTCCAATGAAATCGTTGCCACACCTTAGCACTTTCTTTGAGATTAACCATTGGTATAAGTATGTCGTCATTGGAATATTTCCTCCCAATTCTTACCGACTAAACCCCATTTGTGTTTTGTAATTTCCTGACAATGGCATCGGTGACTTCCTTCACTTATCATTTCTGCTTCTCTGATGATACGAAAACGATCACGAACACAGAGTTGTTTGCGCAAAGAAATTATGGCATATCGTATTACTACTGACCAAATCAAAGTTATAACGTGTTTTTCATTACTTTTTCATGGGTTAGGGATTTTTGGGCAACATTATAACCATGTTAACATATAATTGACCTCAATTGTCTGTAATTCCACCAAAAAATTTCTTAATGTTGTTGTTGCAGAAATTGGGTAAATTGTATTATGAGTAATAGTCTTTGAGCTAACAGGTAAATGTTTTGCAAGTTATTTCATTTGTTTATTATATGTAATCATTTCAGTAGTGAATTAATTTAAATCGGTGGGATGATTTATGTAGGTGAAAAAATGTCATGTATGCAAACTAGAAAGGGGAAAATCCAAATAGTGGTCACGTCTACTCCTGTTCCAGAACATACCTCTCTTAATATTTCCGACACAAAAATCCATGACAGAAGGGAACACTACCTCAGCTATGACAAAATTTATGGCATGTTTTAGAATGATATATTCCCCCCTAAATATGAAGACATCAGTGAATATAGGAATATACACAAAAGTGGGATCCACACTATAGCAGCTCATCCAGAATTGTTTCCCTACAATGATGTTGCACTAAGGTGTTTCACACATGTGTGGAAATACACTGGGCTGATAACTAATGGCTTGGGAGTTCCAATGTCATCTCTTAAGGTAGAGGACATCAAGATTCACTATAAGACCTTGGAACCCATTGTCGCGCTAGATGAGTCTTTCTTTGACAATTTCAGGGCCAATCACGCAGACTTCAAATCTCTTACAGAATACTGGTTTGGTGATGAAGAGTGGCCAATGAAGAAGGGAGAAACATATTTCTCGGAACATTACCTGAAAGACCCATATAGGATCTTAAATGTAATGATTTGTAGGTTTTATGGTCAGGAGACCAACACCCACTTCAGAATGGAGTGGTTTCTAATGGCCTACACAGTGGTTAAGACTAGAAATGCTTTCAATCGGGCTTCTATCTTATCATTAAGCATCACAAAGTGATTTTGAGAATATCAAGGTATGAAGAATCCTAGTTTCTATATGTCGGCATACCTTATAGATGATATTTGTGTTGCTAATAGGTTTCCAAATTTTAATTGGGCATGGAGCCCAGAACAAATCCCAATCCATGTCTATTGTTTTCAATTATGGAAGGTTAACTGTAAAGAGTATTTATATGAAATATGTGACTACTTCCTCGCTCCTCTACACAAGGACATCTTCGGTTTTCACCCACACATGATATCCCTAGGATCCATTAAATCCCTGCAAGAAATTGGGGATTGGTACATGAATAAATACTACACCTATGTGAGAGTATTTGGGGCTTCAGGACCACCACACTTGCTACCAAAATGAATCCCTGATAAATTGTTTCCAGAGAGATAGCATACCATATGGTGGAAAAATGATCCACCACTTACTTATCAGAGAAGAAGAAAAGATATTGGCCCATTTTTCCCTTCCACATCAGCCAATATTCTCTGATGAATAAAAATCAGGTTGAAAAGGAGGAAGAAACCCTGAAGGAATTATGTTTATGCCTCAGTATCAAGAAAGGGCATGATCCCCAAAACAAAATTTCGTATATGAACATATGAGGGTCTTCAAGATGGCACCGCAACTTGTATATGAAGTTAATTTCGTTGAAGACATCTTTCGGGGAGCTATATATTTTGAAGAAGTGTTAGATAGACTCATCAATGAACCAACCAAAGAACATCTACAGAAGGAAAAATATGAAGATAAGATCGTGAGAATTGAACAGTTGAAAACCATGCTCCAGCAAGACAAAGATAGACTGGAAGCTTAAGAGAAAAAAAGAAAGAAAAAGGAACCATAATTGGTGATCAAAGTAGTTTAAGATGAGAGGAGATACTAGCAGAGAAAGAAAACAGAGGCCGGAAAGAAAGAGGCTAAATAAAAACGATACAAAAATGAAAGGCCATCCCCAAAGGGAAATAATCGAAAAAAATCGACTAACACAGATGTCATAACAACTTTGACCTACACCAATACAGAGTTAGAGTAGAAGAAAGTTTCATAGGCTAAACAATATGAATTAATGGTTCAAGAATAAGAAAGGAAAAGAAAATAAGAAGAACATAAAAGAAAATATGTTGAATCCCAAAATAAAGGACCAAAGCCGAGTATCTCAATTGTGGTAACAAACCCAGATACAAACATGCTAAATTCTCCTTTGGAGGAATGTACTCCTCCGACATCCATCCCAGGAATCCTTTCAGTCACATCTACAGGACTCAAGATTGAAGATGCAGTTGTCACTGTAGGTGATTCTTACTACATCCACAAGACCAGGGCCATTGAAAAGATAACTATCAAGAGGAAGAGAGAAGGAACCAATACAATCCATGGATCATCTGAAAGAGTCATTAATTGGAAGGAAGGACATGGCCCCAAAGATAATGCACTACAAGAAGCATCAACACTCAATGCCTTTGTTGGTGCTAATTTTTTGTCGGTTTATGACGTCACAGGATCCCTAGACACCACAGAAACAAGAATAGTTGAAATTGAAGCTAAAATGAGAATTATCAAAGATACTTTAACCAATGAATTCATGAAATAGGTTGTGGAAGTTGAACGTGTCCATAGGGAGGAAATGCTAAGGCAGTGCCAACTCCAGGAGAAAGAATTAAAAGCATAATTTAAGAAAAAGGTCATCCTTGACCAAAAGGTGCATCAAGAAAAGATAGACCAACTCAAATCCACACATGCCAAAGATATCATGAGGCTTAAATATGAACAACTAGAAATAAGTGCCTACAATGAAAATATTGAAGAACAAGTCAGAAAATTACAACAAGATAATGATCTTCTTAAGAAAACTATGTAAGAAAACACAATGCAAACAGTTGTCATGGAGACTGTCAAATAAAATTCCATCGAGGTAAATGAGAATCTCATGGACATGCAAAAGAAATTATTTTATGTGCTCAATAAAATACACAATGCTAAGTCTAGTCAAATCAAATTGGGTCTGCAAGTGAAGACAATGAAAGAAAAATATCAAAAGGATCAGGAGGCACATAGTAAGATCATTGAATGGAAGGACAGTAATCAAAGCTCCCCTAACACCCTTCCAGTGTATTCATAAAAATGAAGGATCAAACACCACTGACTCCTAGATTCAAGAATGACAACCATCAAAGATATTAGGAGTATCTAGAAGCAAGTCAATACAACATGCAAAGAACTGTGGAGATCATCTGACAGTGTGCTTTCACAATTCAAGATGGATACCATAGTCGATTGGGAGAAAGCATCATCAACCCAAACCAAGATAGAGGATGTAGAAAACATAAGAGATCTCAGCTTAAATTCCATTGAAGCAATCGACGAGGTTAATGCAGAAGTTCTGGAAGAAAGGTTCATACAACCAACCAAGTTAATTTTATTAACCGGATATTCCTTGGAACATGTGGAGCATAGACTGAAGACAAGAATCATTACCCCCATCTGCAATAGAGAAATGGATCTTAAAAGAACATAGTTGGGCATAGTAGAGACGATTCTTGAGGACATCAAGATGTGGAAAGGCTTCATCAACAATATGCAATCGTTGCACCCCTTTTTATTATTACAACCTAACTTTGCAATTTTAATAATTTTTCATAATCATTGTAACTTCACAATCGGGAAGGAGAACTGAAGTGCCCTGATTGTCCACCGATGATTCGACTGTTAAAGAATACAAAAGGAATCTCCTCTTTTATATAAAAGAAAGGAATGTAAATGTAAAGGGAATTTTGTGCTTTGGCAGTGGGACAGTACTATTACTTACATATGATTAAAGAGCAAGAGGCATTTTGAGACTGGTGATTTCAATGAATGTGTTTGGGATTATTCTTAATACTTTTACTGTCTATTTAAGTTCTATAATTCTTATTGTATGAATTGTTTCTGCAATTGTCTTATGTGCTTAAATTATCACTAGTTTCTTTCATTAAATATAGTAATAATGTTGTATAATCAAAGTGCAATTACTTGTAGTTGAATTTAACGACATTATAATTTTCATTTATCGTATGAATGTATGAACTTATTCTAACTCAAGAGATATCATTTGTTAACTGTATTTAATCTTTACCAGTTCTCTCATGATCAGGATAGGTTTATTTTAGCTTAGGAGTCCATCTTAGAATAGTTATAGTTAACTTCATTAGTTCAGTTTTTAGATCTTTATTCTTCTGAGAAACTTTGGTTCTCAAACTCATATTTAGATAATTAATTTAGAGTGGTAACCAAGCCAATATTTTGGTTGAAAACGCTACTGCAAACGAGAGTGGGTCTAATTGGGACATGTCATCAAGAATTCTCCCTTAAATGTTTGAACATGTCATTTGGGCCCATCAACACTGTGGGATCACAAGTATTGAACCAAGTATAATGAAATATATGACAACTTCTTGGCCCCCTTGTACCAACTTTTATTCAACTTTCCTACACCGTGCATGATAGATAAATCACAGAATATAGTCAAGATGATAAAGGATATGTACCTCCTAGAGTATGGAACGTACCTCTAGATATACGGAGCCATCACGGCCCCACACTTAATCCCAAAGTTCATTCCATAAAAACTGGTGTTGCAAGAAATCACCTACCAGAACGTTGTCCATGTAGTTAGTGCAACACTATATAGAGACAAAAATCCTATCTGGCCTCCCCTCCCGCTATGGATTAGGTCATATTCATTTGAAGACGTCAAGGTAGCACAAGTTGAAGTAAACATATTGGCATATTTTCACTTTGGAGCGGAAATATTCCATAGGCATGATCCTCTAGACATGTTCAAAGATCACTGCATCAACCAAAGGTATAGGTGGGATTATACAACAAATGTTTAGGAAGAAGAAGAAATACATTTTCGTGCAAGGACATACCAATATGTTATCTTCAAAATAAGGGGCAATCCACTGGGCATGATATCATATGAACAAAAATATCTAGAAGCCCAAAAGAAGGATGAATAAGAAGCGAAAATAGCAGTGGCAACAATAGTGGCAAAAATGGAAAAATGACAACAACCTCTGAAGTAGTAGCAGCGACAGCGACAGTAGAAAAGAAAGGAAAAGGAAAGCAACATAAGTTATCAAATCAGAGGAAAACAAGAAGAGGAATATGAACAACAAAAACAGAAAGAGGTCGTAGAAGCAGCAACAACCAAGACTGTTGCAAAACAACAAAGGAAGAAGAAGAAACTAGGAAATAAAAAAGGGGGAAAATTCAAGCATAAGAGAAGAGAAGAAGAAGCAGCAGCTCAAGTGAAAGTAGCATCAGAAGCTGAAGCAGTAGAAAAGGCAATAGAAAAGGTAGTCCCGGAAGAATACAAAGTCGAAGAGGCAACAGTAAATCCAACATTGAAGGAACAAATAAATAAATATGAAGAAACAATAAACGACGGCGCATCCCCCATGAACATAGAAATTTTGGGGTCATCGATTGAAATCCCACTCACAGGAGGACACGAACTAGGACTGGTATTTTTCACACCCTCAAAGGCTCACAAGGTTTCCAATATGAACACCTTTAGGTTCGATAAAGCTTCTAGAAAGATAGTGAAGCAACATACCAGGAAGCTCCCAGTGACTGGGAAGGATTCAGTATTAGTGACTACCAAAACCACAATGAAAGGAATGTCATAAAGGACCTTGTTTCAATCACCTCAGCTGGCATCGGAGAAAAATATAAAAAACTTGATCCACGAGAATGAAGAAAATGATGAAAGGATCAAGGAGATAGAGGAATAATTCAGGTGTAGCAAAAGTGACAAGGAAAGCATCAGAGAGTTCATACTGTGCACTGATAAAGTTAGAATAGATCTTCATGAAATGGAAGTAGATATGTATGTGAATCTTCAAATTTTTCAGCAGTTAGCAAGACAGATTCAGGAGCATCATACACACGACAAGAATGTGGAGTTTTCCACCATTAGGGAAGGTCTCAATGAGATGCAATGTTGAATCCCTGAAAATTTGGATGCCCCATTAGAGATTCCCTACATATTTGAATGGGAGAGAAAGGTTGATTATGCTATTCTCGACAATTTCCAACAAGCCAAGGAAAAGGTGGAAAACGAATTAAAGAATTTGTTGTTGATTTGTGCATAACTTCACAAATTGACACACATATTAGCGCACAAAGACCATCTACGCCAAATTAAATTACTCGCGAAGATGAAGACTAATGAGTAGAGATTTTCAGAGGTTGATCTAAACATGAAATAGAGAAAACATATGTCAGGGTTGTGACTAGGGTAATAGTAGACCTTATTGAGGATCATCTCGTGAAGCCAACCAAAACACGGAACATTATCCAAGCCTTCATTGTTAATTTGACAAGAGACATGAAGACCCTCTCCCATAATTTAGCAGCTCATGAGGCTGCTTTGGAGTCGCTATTATTCCACAAAGTTGTTTCAATTTCAGGATAGCATCAATTTTGGGAAGCCTACCTCGAGGAGAAGGAAAAATGAAGAGGACATAATAGCCAATTCCAAATTACTCCCAAACACCTTATATTTTTTTCTTTTTGTCACTTATACACAATTTGGTACTTATTATAACACATGTCAAAATAGTTGAGAGGGGAAGATGAAAAGGCATGCAAGTGTTTCTTGCGGAATTCAAGAAACCCCTATAGGCATTTACTTAGGAAACTATAAGTAAAGGAAGAGAGCCATTTTGAAGGGACTCTTCACCCATTGTAATTTTAGGGAACTATTTTTTGAAATAATATTGAGAATCCCTTGGGGCCAATTTTGTTGGAGAGAAATGTTGTTTGATGATAGTGATATTACTTTGAACTACTTCAAGTAATTTTTTGGGCTATCTGTAAATATTGTAAGAATGTTGTTTCACTTATAGACTTTTCTTATGTGAACATAAATTTTTTGCAAGTGTTGTCTTTTCTCTCTTGTTAATTATTCTGAGATGATGAGCATATTATGTATGTGATTGTGTAGCTTAGACTAATCTGGTTGGACCTTTATATGCATGTGTTATTAACCATGTTTCTCTTTAATAGATATCTTGAAGGAGCTATCACATGGATTGCTAACACTCCCAGTTGCTTATTAGCTACTTCAATTTCTCCTAGCTAGGATAGGGTAGATTAGACTTTATTTTTGCAAGTAGTTTAGTTTTCATTTTCATACTCCCTTGCATTCAAACCATTCATTCATCCCCCAACTCAGTAATGGTAGCCGATCCAGAATCTGAATGGGTCTCCTAATACAAACAATGCATATTCTAATTGGGACCTTGTATTAGAGAGTACCCTTGTCTGTTGAAGGGAATTTTTCCCACATCAACAAGATCCAAATAGAATGAAGCAACAAGAGGACCAACATTGCTCCAAATGCTCTTTTGTAGAAGGGTATCAGGTGTTTCTTCATCTTCAAATCTATAAACAAACATCACTCAAAGAAACAAAAAAACATCATAAATTAGCACCAAAGTTCTATGGGTCCCCTGAGATCATCCAATGCATTGGACAAGTGGATACAAATTGGCTCTTCCGACCCAATCCATGATTCATCTAGTATTTCATAAATCTTTTATAAATAAGTCCATGGGATCAAAGTTCAAGGTTCAAACCAACTTACCAAAACTTGATGAAGAAGGCTCAATTTGGATTCAACCAGAAGTAGTATTGGATAGCAAAGAGTGTTAGTTACACTAACACAATCATTGAAGTACTAATCCATTGTAAATGCATGCCACCTAAAGATGCCACATGGGAAATGGCCATGATTCTATAGTAATTTCCTCATCTTCACCCTTGAGGACAACAATGCTTTCAAGGGGTGGGGGGAATGTTAGGGTCCTACCCTAACCTTCCTACTTTAGGCTACCTAAGATTTATTTAATTGTTGTATGAGATCATTATCTTTGAATAAGGCCCATTTAATAGTAGTGGGAACTTATTTAATGTAAAATGGTCCACTTCATAAGGATCATTGGGCAATTGGTAACCATTAGGGATGAGACCACAATTAGTTAGGGTTTTTGCTATTAAAAAATATATTTAAAGAGATAGGATACTATGGAATGTCTATCTTGTGTTTTTTTTATTTTAAGATATGCTCAACGAAATGTCACCCCACCTTAAGAGGAAAGTGAACAATGTGTACTTCTTTGAATTATCTTAATATAAGGGTATCTCGTACATATTTCATATTATTGTATCTTGTATTTGGTTATTTCAATTATATCTTGTGTATACTTGTTTATGTTTCAATTTCAATGGTTAAGGAACACTCCATTCTAAGGTTGTTTCTTCCTAAATACAAGAGGTCGGCTCTACTAATTCTAGTTTTTGGGTGTCTTCTACTAGAATGTATTCTAATTGGTCTTGGGTTGACACATCCATTTGCAATAATGTATACTCTTTACATTTATGCCCTTTGAAATACTTCTCATCACAATTATAGCAAATTTTGAGGCATTGATATTCCACAACTTATTTTGGGGATATATTTTGGATTCTCAAGGGTTGACGGGGGGAGGAGTTTGTATTAGGTGCCAAAGTGGGGTGGGGTGGGAAATAGGGGATATTTTAATCTATGCATTTATCACCATATAAACTTCTTAATCTCTTTTATAGGCCTTCAACCAAGTAAATGGGAACTACATCGTGACCTGCACTTTAATTTCCTCCTTGAGACCACTGATGAAAGATTGTTTTAAAAAGGAATTTGTCATGCCCTATATTTGGATTTCCAATTACCAAAAGGATACTATAAACTCTACAACTATGCTTGTTTGACATAATTTTTTCAGAAATACCAAGTAGTGAGTGTCTCTATCAAAATGAGCATAGATGGATTTCAAAAACTAGCTCCAGGTGATGTATAATACATAAGATTTCATATGCCATTGCCTTAATTTCCAATGCTCTGGATCTAAATATAATACCACCACAAGTTTCATCATGTTGTTAGTAATTCCATGAAGAGAGAAATAGTGTTCCATTTGGGTAACCCAATTGATGTGATCAAAACCATCAAACTTGTATGTGTCTACTTTGGGCACCATGAATTGTGATCACGAAAAGATGTTAGGTGATTATAGTTATCTGAAAAGTGTGGGTCATCATGATGTTCTTTGTTTGTTGAAGATTACCTATTTGGTGGATCCATATTTTGTTTTATCCAATTTTTCCCCTTGGATATAAGTATCTTATCAAGCTTATATTCTAAGGACTTGAGGTAAGCACCATGTTCTTCAACCTTTTTTTTTATCTAAGAAACCAAGGAGTGAAGATGTTGGGACTGATTGTGTAGGGTGTTGATTTTTTCCTTTGTGGCTACCATGTGGAAAGTATGGTTCATGGGACCATTGAAGACTCCTCAAAGGTTTACCCATAGTTATCTCAATGCAATCAGTGGCTCGAAAGGAATATTTTTTGATAGGTCTCAAAAAAATGTATTCTCAAGACCACACAAAATGTTACTAGAGAGATATACATGTGAGATTAGCAACATGCAATGAGTCTTCTAAGATAGGTCTCCTGCAATGGTGCTAATATGACCTAAACTTTTTCTTAACTCAAGTATGTAGGAATTTCATTTGCACTATTATAGAGGTTAGGTTTTTTAAGGTCTTAAGGAGAAAATACTATCAAGTGCTATAGTTCTCTAATATATCAAAGGGTTTCCAACAATAGTTTTTAATTGAATATTTCAAGGTGATAATTGAGGATAGATCATACCCTTAGTCATACTATCTTAATCCCTAATACATGTTATTATTAGTGTATTATATCAATAGGATAGTTTCATGTTTATGTAATATTGGTTTTGGGTGCACCTAAGGAGATTCCTATAAACCCAAGGTCATGTGGAAGGAAAATAAATATATATGTGTTTTCTGATTAGTTATACTCAAAGGGTTAACAACAGAGGTTACAAGGTGTCCAACCAGGTGACTCCATTTATATTGTGTGCATGTATTCTCCCATAATCATATATTTACCCACTAAATGATAAATCTTTGTGTTATTTAAAAAGGTTAGAACACATCTCTACCCTAAAAAAATTGCTAAACTATAAGTGCATGTTGGCTCAAGAAAGAGTTATGATACCACGTGTAGTGATCCTTAACCCTTAAACTTGATTCACAAAAAAGGTATTAAGAGACAGATAAATGCAAAAAAGAATATTACAAGATGAAGCGAGATGAAAATTGGGAAATATAACCTATGTATTAATGATTTCCAAAGTTATAAATAACAATGATTATGAGCTTCTTAAGGTAGGGTGACCTCTTAATGAGAAAATATCTAATTACAACAACAATAATTGATAGAACATTGTGTTTCCTTATATCTCTATAAATATATTCTTATTAGGAAAACCCTAACTACTTGTGCTCCCATCATTAATGAGTCCCAACCATAATTAATTAGTACCAACCACCTAGTGGGCCTTATTTGATGAATATGACCCTTTTACATTAAGTAACTATCCAATAACTATATAATGGTCCTTACTCAAAGAGGATGAACTCGTACATTAATTGACTAACTCCTAACTACCCTAAAATAGGAAAGTTGGGGTAGGATCCTAATAGAATGGGGATGAGGACAATGATCTATGGGATTTATGGAATATATCCTTTCAAGAATCTGAGAGTTATAGGAATATAAGAGAGACGGAGAAGGAAATAATAAAAAGGAATTTCACCAACGTCTAAAGTCGTGGAATATTAATACTCACATAGAGGAATTCTCCAAAACCACTTATGTGGGATATTATTGGGATGAATAGATCAAGTCATATGTTGTAGCATTATTGGAGTATGAGAATCATTTCCTACAATTTTTTATAAATATGAAGGATATAAAAGGGGAACTAGGAGAGTTGAATATTGAGTTACATCTAGATGCAAATCCATTCAAACAACAACCTTATTGTGTCAACCTTGAGATCAAAGAAGAAGTCAATAAGGAGATTCGGAAAATGCTTGCAACATGTCTAATTTTTCCAGTAGATAAATTTAAATGGATAAAACCAATAGTAATCCAAAATAAGAATGACACCAAAGATATCATAGTATGTGTTGAATTTTGAAGCCTAAAATCAATATGCGTACATTATCCTTTTTCAACCCCCTTTAGCAGTGAGATGTTGGATCAAGTTGGGAGAAAGGAAGTGTGTTCCTTTACTAATGCATTTTCTAGTTACCATCAAGTGAGGATTACATAAGAAGATAAAAAATAAGGCCACCTTCACTAATAAGTGGGGATCCTTTGGCTACAATGTGATTCCTTTTGATCTAAATAATGTTCCTATGGTTTTTTCTAGGATAGTCATAACAACCTTCAGAGATTGCATCCATAAATTATTAGAAGTTTACTTAGATGATTGGATAGTGTACAGATTGTTGAAATATCATATGGTCATGTTGTGGTTGATGTTTGAACATTAAAAATAGTTACAACTCTCTCTAAACTTTAAGTGTTTCCTCTTCACACCCTTTGGCACTTTGCTAGGTCACATTGTATTCAAAGAGAGAGTCTTGGTGGACCTAGCTAAAATTGTTGTGATTTTAAATCTACATACACCATCGAATGTTTAAATTTTTTGCTCCACTTTGGATAGCGCTTGTTATTACATAAGTTTCATCCACAACTACATCTCTATCACAAAACCCATGTGGAAATTATTAAAGAACATGAAATATTTTCATTTAACTATAAAATTTTAAGCCTCATTCACTTTATTAAAGGAGGAGGTAACAAGCGATCCTATTTTAGAATTTCCTAATTGGTCTATGGAGTTTCATGTACATGTGTCATATTATATTCCTACACTAACATCCCTAGTTAGAGGCACTTAGGAGTTAGTTAATTAATATATCCATTTGTCCTCTTTAAACAAGGCCCATTGGGTTAGTGGTACTCATTAAGTGGGACCACCAGTGGTTAGGGTTTGGGTAGTGAGAAATATTTTATGGAGGTAGGATGCTAAGCAATTTTATGTCAAGGATTATTATTCTATTAGATTACTACACATTTGGAGGTTACCATCTCAAATAAGCAAGTGACCATTTCTCACTTTTGGAATATCAACAAAGGGTTCTATGTCTACAAGTGTTATACTTCGGTTTGTCTCTTTTATTTCCTAAAATTTGAATGCATTCATATATTTCTCTTAAATTATTTGTATCTTCTATTTAAGTACAACAAAATGCATCCATTATTGCACTCGATGCAGTCCTTACACAACCAAAGGAAGGAGATATGGATCACCCAATTGATTTTGCTAGTAGAAAATTGTCACAATCTTAACATGATTATTAAACAACGGAACATGAAGGGTTGGTGATGGTGTATGCCCTATAAAATTTTCACCATTAACTATCTGGAGGACACTTCAAATTATTTATAAATCACTCAACATCAAAGTAGTTGGTTAATAAGCTTGCATTGGAAGGCCACATCTGCAAATGGTTGATACTATTTAAGGAGTTTAATTTCAAAATCATAGTGAAGACAAATAAGCATAACATGGGTCCTAGCCACCTATTAAGGATTGCATCTAGTGAATCAAATAGTGTAGTAGATGATTAGTTTCCAAATGATGACTAGTTTCTTGTAGAATTTATCCCTAAGTATATTGAGGAGATTTCATTGTTCATAACCATGGTTGCAGCCCCTACAAAGTATTCTATAATTCAAAAGATACATTTATTTCTAAGGCTATAGATTATCAATTAATATATTATTAGTTGTAGAAGTTGGGGAGTGATGGGACACTTAGATTTGTATTTTTGGACCATGATATCCATAATGTACTTTAAGAATGTCATAATGGAGTGGCAAGAGGACATTATGGGGGTAAGGCGACCTCCCATAAATCTTATAGGTTGGCGTTTTATGGCATGCTATATTGAAGGATACCATTTCACCTAGTTGTGGAACTTCAACCACTTGAGAAATGGGTTGTTAACTTTATAGGCCCCATTAACCCACCATATGGGAATTCTAGGGCACACTCCATCATTAAAAAATCTAATTATCTCACCAACTAGGTATACATAGCACCCATTAAGGATTTTTCAATTGATACCACATCTCATTTCGTATTTGAGAATATCATTACCATGTTTGGTTTCCCAAAAGTTTCACTAGTGATAAAGGCCTCCATTTTATTAGTATCACAATAGGAACCCTCACCCAACATTTCATGATCCAACACCATAAGAGAATTCTATAGAACCCACAACTTAATGGTACAATGGAAGCCTTCAATAAATTTTTGGAACATGGGATGGCCAAGGTATGTTCATCAAATCATGATGATTGGAATGAAAGGATGATCCTCTAGGCTTATAGATATACAACTAATAAGTTGACTAAGAAAACACCTTTTTAGTTGTCTATGGGAAAGAAGAAGTGATCCCAGTTGATTTTATGGTTCCCAGTCTATTTATTGTGCATGCTACCTAGATGACTAAGGAAAAATCATTTGCATAATGGTTGAGTATAGAATTGATAGAGCGGGAGGAATCCAAATGTTTAGTTGATTTCCACAAAATAACTAAAAAGGCCAAAATATTTACTAAATTAGACATAGAGGTAAATTACAATAGAAAGTAATTGAAGCACCAAAGAAATATACAAATACATTAGTTGGGTCCATTCTTGGCAGGAGAGATCATATATTCTAGTGTAGTCCATTTCGCTTAGCTAGATGGTGCTCTCTAGTCAATATGGGTGAATGGTGCTCACCTTAATCCCTTTAATATAACTCATTCACTCAAATTCATGCACTAGTCATAGCCAGAGGATTCCCTTAGGTTAGGTTTTCTCAATTTTAATTTTTTTATTTTTCCATCTACATTTGCGTCTATCAATTTGTTTGTTTTTTGCATTGTCTAATTTGAGTCTTAGGTCAATTTTTACCCACATTTTGCTCTTGCTTTCACTTTTGTCAAATATATTCCACACCTTTATGGTTGAGGGGATCCATGTCTAATTCAATCACTCTATATCTGAACTCATGTTTTATTGCTTAAATATAATACTTCACCTACAAGCATCAAGGTCAAGTCTTTGAAGCATTGATTAAGTGTACATGGTTGGCTCTTCCAATAAGGTTGAGAAAGAATTTGCATCAGGCTTTGGTTTAGATCACAATAGTAGGTTGACTATAAAACAACAACATGAGACCTATAGGGGTTCTGGTTGATAGGATAGTTATTTTCATTAATTTAATATCTTTAAGTGTCAATTGTCTTGGTAAAAGGAGTCTTTAAGTTTAAATATTTCACATGAGTTAAAAGTATGCCTTCCCTATCCAGACAATAAATGTAGTATGGGGTTTTAACCTCTATAACTTAGCTACATTTTATCACCCTTTATTCTATATAATATGGTGTTCATATATCATTCATACGTGTTATCGATGCCCGTGCTACAACAATCAAAGCTAACCAAGCTTATCGACAATATTTCCCATATATTACTCAAGTCTATCATTAAAGAAAGAAGCACTAGTCTATAGTTATGGGAAACATTATGAGGTAAGGTGAAGGCAATTCAAGCACTACAATTATAAAGTATCATGATCCCAAAAGGAAGGAGATCATAGGTGGGAAAGTTGTGGACTTGTAAGTGGAAGTGATGGGAAACCTTATGAGCTACATGGAAAAGACCAAACTAATCAACCATGATCACTTATGTTGACCTATTTCTTGATTTCAAACCGTCAGTTATAAACAAAAATTTGACATGTAAAATGGGGAGGTTGCATAAATATAGAATCCAAAGTTTGAATTGTTTTGAGATTTGACAATCATGAATCTACTTGATGTACCTATATTTGGAAACAATAGCAATGTTACCTAATGCACCAATTTTCTTTGTCGGTTGGGTACACCAAAATATGTTATGGCTAGACAGGGCATATCACATTTATGCCCACAATATTGGCATTCTCACTTATCTATCCATGGATCATGAAAGAATGTTCTAGATGTTTTATACAGGCTCGAAAGCATGGGTAGAAGAAGGGAAAATGATACATGTACACATGTACGAAAAGTGTGGCACTAACCAAGGTAGCCATAAGGCTACGATTCACTTAATTAGAGATGAAAGGATCCATATGGCATGTCGGCTCATGGCATGTTTAATTATGAAGAAGTTGAGCATGATTCAATGCAGCTTGGCACTCTGTTAGTGGTGAAGTTTTGCATCCAAGGCACGTGCTTTAATTGGTGCATGTTTTGGTTGAATGAACTAATCATGGAAGCATGCATTAACACCCATGAAATAGGGTAGCCTTTCATTGATAGGTATATCCTACTTGCATTCATATTATTCAGGTGCTAAACCCTGCAGGATTATATGCGACAAGTAGCACAAGTGTCTCATACTTGTTGCCAAGTATGATCCATGGTGGGTCCACAAGAATGTCAAAAATGTATCCAATAATGAAAAATATTTTTTTCAATATTAATATGTGATGTCTATTTCTACAAATGATGTCATCAAATTTCCCAAGTATATAATCAATGCTCGTGAAGGTAAAATTTTGTTTGGGATTGACAAGGTGAACACATATGTGCAACCACGAGCTATGGATCAAGACAATTTTAAGGTCTCACCATTTCCTTTCTACTTGATCGAGCAATTTTTTGGATAATGAATTTTTTTATTGGTATAACGTATGTAATACAAAGACTCCCACTGAAATTTTTTATATCTTTCTAGACATTCTCATGACTCCTTGAAGCAAGACCAAAGATAAATAGTTTGTCACCAAGATGAGGTGAAAATGAAAAGGAAGGGGATTGAGTCTATCTCTAACTCTTGTCTATATACCATGAACACAAGTTACATTATTGATGTTACATGATTTTAGGAAGAAGCCTAGGGTTAACTCCCTCCAATAACAAGCCAAATTATCGATGATGCAACCTTTTCTAACTAGGACCTCAAGAAATGTTTGAGACCAATTAAATCTTTCTCATATGGTGACATCCTACAAAATTAGCCTTATAAAATCAATCCCCTTAGTGTAGTTGTCCCCTCTAATCCCCCTAACCCAATAGTTGCTACAAATATGCAAAAAGATATCAAGTTGCACACCATATGCCTCACCCAGGTTCGGCCATTCAATGTTATAAAAGGTTAATTCAAGGAACAAGGTAGTCTTTGAGTATCATACTAGAAAAAATGGATTAGAAGAAATGGTTGTCTTCTATAGAGGATAATTTGAGGATTTGGAATAGAGTATGGGTACTATTGTCTCGCTTGTGCATATCAAAGATGATGACTTGGAGTCCCCTCCTAGTATAATAAGGGTTATTGTGAAGAATGAGTTTTGATATACTAAGGAAAATCACCTCATAGGATTAGTGCCAAGATCAACATCAAACTGAATATGAAGGCAAAGAGGAAACACTAGACAATTTGCAAGAAGGGGAGGTGGATCAAATGATAGGAAGAGACTTAATTGGTTCTAGTGATAGGGATAACCCTAAACACCACTCCTAAAGTATGGGATATTCTCTTATTTATGAAGAACATGTTGATGAATATACTTGTATGATAGGTGTAACAAATGAATTTACCTCCCTACCTAGATCACACTAACAACATGGCTCAAAAGTTGAAGAAGAACCAGTCTCTACTCCTAAAGGGACCATTCCAAGTACCACTACAAAACCTCCATATATTCCACTCAATTAGTTATTTGCACTTTCCATTATTGTAAAAATGGCTCAAAACTTGGAATATTATAAGGCCATGCTACAATTTTGTCATGAGTAAGAAGACACACCTACCTGACCACTTCCACTCAATAAAAAAATAATTCAAACTTGCATGCAACCATAAATCCATCTTCATTATGAGGAAAACACACAAGCCAAGTTTGGAAACTATGTAGCAAGTGGGTTACCTAATTGGACCCTAGTATGGTGAAAAGAACCAACATTCTCGATGAGAGAAAGGTCTTGTACTTCATCTACTCTGATTGCCATTATTTTGGGCCTTCTTTCCTATTAGACAAACATATCCCAAAGCTTCTCAAAATTCACTGGTTGTTCTCTATAATAGACAACCTACACAAAATCTTCCCATATTGATGAGAAAAAAAATTATCAATGGGCACTAACTCCTCATCGTCAATCTTCATACCAAGCACAAAGAGTTGATCTCTAAGATTAGTGATATTGATATAGAAACTAACCATTATGCATATATTACTCATGCAAGCATGGGTGAGTTTATTCTTTAGGAGAAATTTATGGGAAACATTCACACTTTGATACAAAGAAGTCAATTTCTCATAAATATTCTTTGTTAGTTTTCCCACAATACAAGAAATCAGGTGACCTTTCATCGAATCCAAGATGATACTCTTAACCTTATAAAATTTATTCTCATACTAAGTCAATATTGGTGATCAGTAGGAACTATACCCTTCCTTTCAACTATGCTTCAAATAACTATCTCCTCCATTAGCATCTATAATCTCCATTTCAAAAGGGTGAAGTTGGAATCTCCCTCTAGTTGGTCACACTCTCTGATACCTAGCATAACCATTCATGCAATCCCCTTGAACGTGACTTTAGTCAAAATAGATTGGTCAAAGAATCAACCTATCATAGGTTCAAAACACCCCTCTAGGGCATAGAAAACTTACACCAACCACTAGATTTTCTTGGGCATCACATCCACTAACCTATCACATGTCGCGGTGTCTCTCACAATATTGGATTCTCTCCAATCACTAGAGATTTCTATGCATCACACCCATTGAAATTTGTTGTTCTTATATCCCTCTTTGATGTATTCAAAGTATCCATGCACTTAAATGGTAAATTCTAGTATCACAACTTCGATACCGTGTTAAAATTAACACTCATGACAACAAAGATACATTCATAAAATTTAAACCCTACATTGAAGTTTGAAACACCTATGAAAACTTCAAATATGCATAAACCAAAATGATTCCTAAAATATTAAAGAGTCTAGACACCATTGTTCGACAACAC
>ML825720.1:0-18533 GCA_009831015.1 Picea engelmannii | reverse complement strand
GCATATCGCGATTTCGGGGTTTTCGTTGTCGAGTGAACTTTGCATTATGAAATCCCGATCCCCGAATCTTCGATGGCTTATCTCCCTCGCAACTTCTGCAAATCTGACGGCTATTTGCCTTTCGGGAAATTTGGAGGGGATCCACCAGTCACCATCTTCCTTCTTCTCAGCAAACTTCTGTACCTCGAGCTTTTGTGGGCATCTTCTTCCATGCTGTTCCTCCTGAGCTTTACTCTGCCATCCTCTTCAAATCTCTTATTCTGCCATCTTTACTGTTGTCATCAATGACAAGTATTCACTACATTCTGTCCACTGAATTTGCCAACACTTCTTGTCTATTATATAATAGTATACTTGCCAATGTAATTTATGAATTATACAATAGTGTACTTGCCAAAGTAGTTTGATTCTTAGAGTAGGCACACAAAAAATGCATCTTACACCATTATCAAGAAAAGATTAGTTATGACTACTTATTCTAATAATGTTTTCTATCATGCACATGAGACTCTAACCATTATTGTAAGATGAGAATCTAACCATTATTGCTAGATGCAGACTCATAATGTAACAATCCCACTTTGATGTGTCCTCGATTTGGACACATATCCTCTCTCCAATCACGTGAATCATAGTGCACCCTTTCATCTATAACGAAAACTTTTTAAAAAACTACATGCCATACACTTGATATTTTATAAAGTTCATACATGAACCATGATTCCTCCTCCATGAATGGATAGGTTTGGCATGTTCTTCTTACCAATATTTCTTCAATCCAATGTGAGAGCTCATACATACGTGGTTTCATATATATTCCCTATTGTAGTGTAGAAACATATGTGTTGTTCCGTGTGTTCTCTCCTATAATAAACCTATTGTGTTGTCTCATCCAAGGTGTATATCCATTAGTTGCTTTCACGAGAGAAAGATGATGAGTTGTATCTTGTATTATCTCCTACAAAAAGACATCACAGGGTATTAAATTATAAGTATCACATAATGGGAGAGTAATACCAACCCATCAAATCATCTAGAACTTTTGAGAGTCCAATCCATGGTTTGTATATGGATCCTTTTGATCTAGTTGATTTGAAGTTCCTTTTCAATATATTATTGAAAAATAAGAATATCTTAATTATAAGATTGAATTAGTAATTAGTCTAATCATGGGCTAGACTCAAGGGCAATATTGACCTTAATGCTTGTTTTGGTTATGGCTGTTTTCAAGGTAGAAAATAAAAAATTTCATCTTACCACTCAAGTTGTCATCTTAATTTTCATTAAAATATAGGAAAGTGCATAAAAATGAAATTGGAAAATGAATTGTTTTAGTGGCAATTTGGGTTGTAATTTGGGTGATATTTCTTCTAAAACTTCCTTATGTGATGATGTGATGAGTGTAGAAAAAAATGAAATCTATACAAAGATTTTATTTAATTCAAAATGAATGTACGAATGTGTGGAATGGTAATAAAAAGAATGTATCATTTGAACTTTGAGTTAAATCTTGTAGGGAGATAGTTGTTTCAATTGGAAAAATCAAAAACTACAAAAGAAAAAGTGATGCACTACAAGGGGAAAATCATTTTTTTAGTTGGGTTTGCTTCGAATCATATTTAGGAATTGATGATTTTTTTTTAAACATAGGAAAATTTTGTTATTAAGGATACGAAAAATGGCAAAAAATTAGTTGGACCTTATTGAGAATCCATTGTATAATTACCTAGTCATATTTGTATAAATAATTGAGAATATATGCAAGGTATCAAGGAAGACATCATTAACTAAAGGTGAAGGCATGCGACTTGTAACTAAAAAAATTGACAAAGCAATTTGATTAGTAATTTTTATTTCTATTCATTCATTTATTAATTGAAATTATTATTTTTCTATTCATTCATTTATTAATTGAAATTATTATTTTTCTATTCATTTATATATCATTGTATAGTTTAGTGAATGAATTACTGATAAAAATAATAAAAATAATTATAATTTTTTTTTTAAGCCAAAACATATACATAAAAATGCAAAAGGTTATGGTGGAAAGATTAAATTGTAATTCTTGGAATGAGGTAAAAGAACATCATCTTGAAGAAAGTAGAACATAGTCCTTAAGTCAAATCCTCACTACTTTCAAAAATAAGGTATTTTATTTTATTTCATAATGTCAAATGGGTTTAGCTTGGACGACTGAGAGGACTGTTATCCTCCCCACTCGGGTGCAATTCCTGCAAGTGACATGTTTCAGCTCTTAATGAGGATATTTTTATAATGGCCTTGAGCCATGTGTTGATAAAGCCTTCAGATTCTACAAAATCTAATTTACTCTAGATACCCTCCTCAAAATGAAGGTAAGTGCTCAGTGAGTTTCCCCGGAAGTATTTCATGAAAAAAAATTATATTTCATAATGTGCACCTCTAATATATTTCTAATTATCATTTCAATTTTTTTTTTAAATAAAAGATCAATATGATTAAGAAATGGATTTAAAGAGATAAATGATGTTACAAATTGAAAATATGGATCATGATATATGAGACATGTAAACTTTCACCTATGATGGATTGAATGTTGCATAATATTATATAATATGTGGACATTGTGAAAGTCTTGAGGATTGGCTCAAGTGTTTTGATTTGCCATGCTGAAGACATATTATCCAAGGAGGTCACATTAAGGTTGAATCCATCTAGGTCCCTCAGAGTTAGGCATACATAGTGTGTGCCAACAATATTTACCCCTAATGACATTCATAGAATGTGACAAAGCACCTAAAGAGTTCCCTCGATGAATTTTTCCATGAAATGTGTGTGTGTGTGTGTGTGAAAAGTTGTAATACTAAAGAAAATATATTCCTTGGGGACTCTCAATATACCCTTTAAATCAGTGTTGCAAATATCTCTGAATTCTCCTAATATTTTTTATTTTTCCTTGAGATTTTTAAGTTGTTGATTTATCCAATACTTTCAATTTAATTAGGTAAACTTTATTATTTCCAATATTTTTCGACAACTTACAATATTTTCCCAATATTTCAAATAAGCTTCTTTTTAAAACCTCAATGATTTGTTCCCTAAAATATAATTAAAACATTGTTTTAAACATATATATATAATGGAAAATTAATGATGAAAATCCTTATGTGATTAAATAACCTTCGAAGGTGATCAAAGAATTTCAAAAAGACACTACTTCAAAATAATGATGCTTGATTGTGGTCCATTATTAGAACCAATGTGAAATTTTGTTTATTACGTATAGAGATATAGTAATTGGACATGACCAATTTGTATGGTAAGATTAAACATCTTTCACCATATTTTATTTATGTCATTTTTATTTTATTTAAAAAAATCATGGAAAGACTCATATCTATATTTTGGAAGCTTCACTTAGGTTGAACTCGATCAGTATTTAAAATCGTTTATAAAATTAGAAAATGTTTCCTTTGTGGAGGAGGGACTCCACTATGTTAGAGATTTAGTCAAAAAATAGTATTGTTTCTCTGCCCCATAGGTGGCTAGTATAACATCTAATAAAATGACCTACTAAAAACATGAAGTGACAAGAGAAATCAACATTTAAACATCTATAACCTTGTAGAAGCATTGGCTACTCATTCCACTTTAATTTTATTGTCGAGTTATACTAAAAACTTGGCTTCATAACAAGGTCCATGAGTGTTTCAACTGATGCTTTTAAGTCTATATTTTTCTAATTGAGATGCTTCTAGATAACTTGTTTCACCTTTGATTTTTTTTTGCTTGAAGTCAGCCATCCATCTCCAATTTACAAGCCATCATTTCGCTTCTATTTCTCCCAATTGGAGTTCCAAATGGGACTTCCACCAAGTGGATTGGAGGATGGAATAAGTGACATCTCCCTGAGTGTCTTTCATATCCATGTTGATGTTGCTAAGGGCGAGGTTCAAAGCCCAAACTTCCTTGGATGACACATAGCATCAATAAATGGAGTTGAGCAACTTTTGTGGTAGCAAGAGCAAGTCTGGGTAGAAAAGGCCAAAGGGGTGAAAGAGGAGTAGCACAGACCAAGAGACCACCTTGGGGTTTTACCACATAAATTTATTGTCTCATATCTCTTATTTTATAGGTCTACTTTTATTTGTTTGATTCTTTCCATAGGATCTTAGATAGGATAGACCTTGGTAATATGTTTCTACATATCATTCCTTTTCTTTCATGGTATTAAATCCATACATTTAACTCCTTGGATGAACTTTTTGTTTGTTGAAATATTGTATAGGAGATATAATATTTATTTCCATGAGCATTCAACAATAGTGATTGAAGTTTCTTTTTTGGCATCAATTTACAAGTAGATCTAGTTTATTTTTTAGATCTACTAGTCTAAATCTTCAGATATTATATTTTAATTTTTTATAGATATGCAAATTCAAATTTAAATCTCATGTTTGGTTTCTACAAATTCTAAGTTATTTTTTCATATCTAACATTACCATTACATATAGAGCATGTAAATAGTCAAGATCAATGTTCGTGTTGCTAAATTTGGTCTCTATTTGGGCCACATCTAAGATTGAAGATTCATTGGTGAACTTCATATCTATACAAATTGGTGTATTTTTGGTCTCATCTAACCATATAGATGTGTCTGCAGTAATCTAATTATCCAATATCGATGATTTTTTTACCACGATCAACCTTCATTTTCCCCAAATATTGAAAATTTATTCTAGCAGACATGGGTTGTCCATTCCCTGTAATATGTATTTAAATTAGTTCCTCAACAATATACCAAATGAATTTGATATCAAATATCATGGATTTGATCCATCGGTTATAATAATATGTTATGTTTTTTGTTGTTATGAGGTCTTGGGTTCAAAACCCATTCCCTCTCAATTGTAATTAACATTTTATTGAATAACTTTATAATTTGGAGGTCCCACCACATCACTGCCATGTGGACTCATCCACTCAACTAGCATGTGCCACATTAGTAGGTGCATCAAAATAGAACTTGCAATATCAACTACCATGTGTCATATCGTATACTACTACGTCATTATTTTGTACATGCCACAACAACATTCTACACATACCACATAAGCATTATGTATATGCCATGTTAGCATATGGTGGGTTCCATTTATACTAATCATATTCTTCCATGTGGCACTTCTATCTTATTTTGTGGGGATTAGCATCAAAATTTTGAAGATGATTTTTAAATTTCCATAACTTTTCCATACAACATTTGTTTTCAGTGCAATTTTTTTGTAAATTGTATATTTATAAATTCTCTACACATTGACATATTTGGATTCAGTGAATTATTCTATTTGTTAGTGGTGATTTTAATTTGTTCCCAAAAACCCAAGGCTAGACCTCGTTTTTTGGAACTTAAAATGGCCCATCGAGGGAAATTTGAGGTCTAAAATGGGCCTCCTAAGGAAAATAATAAAACAAGAGATGAATTTTCAAAGGGAAAGGAAGAAAACTATTTTTTTAAATCATATTTTTGACTTATCTCCTTAAACGTTTACTCAAATTTAAAGTGTAGGAACTCGTTGTATGTGGAATTTATTCTGCATCCAATGAGTTCCTACACTTGAAATTTGAGTAAAACTATAAGGAGATAAGTCGAAAATACAATTAAAAAAATAGTTTTCTTATTTTCCCTCCAAAAATATTTACCCTTGTGGTTGACATCATCATCTTGAATATTATTGGCTCTTTTAAATTTGATTTGATACTACATTTTTAGTTTTGAGACCCATTTTTTACCTCAAAATTCCCAATATGGACACCAATAATTAACAAACTTCACTCAAAACGGTGTCCATATCAGCAAGTCCATTTGAGTGAAGCTTTTTTGTAAATGTATAAAATTTAATACTCTATGAAATGGTGATATCAGTTTTTGTTTGGACAAATGATTATTGAGGATGGTAATGGCCACATATTTCTCCTTTGATTGAATGTCACAGTAGTCTATTTGAGACAGTTTCTTGATGGTGGAAATTTGGTGTTTTTCTTGGCACAATGTATTTATGATGGGGAGACCATTTTGTATTAAATGTGGTGCATATTTGAGCACTTTTTGAACTTGATGATCATTGTGAGATCGTGTTCAAGTTCTTAATTGATTCACTCTAGTTGGTCGTCGACAATTTCATCCTATTGGATCACATTCATCTCCATCTTTTGCTATCATTCATGTCTTCTTGGAGAGATCACTCTTTGACATATAGTGGACTTTCCATGATGGTCCATGCCTTTGCTCTTGGGGGTTCTTTATTGCAATTAGCTTCATGTTTGCTTCACATGTTCCTAAGCACTATGTGTGAAGATTTTGGAGACAAATTGGTTCTACAGATTATTAATTTATGTTGATCTTCTTAGAACTTCATCTTGATCAAATTGATGTTGTCATTGTTGGTCATTATGCATTGATTTTGGACGGTAGAAAGTGTCTTCTCCTTGCACCTTGGTGAAGATCTTGTTGTAGTGTATTGAGGATTTCCTACATTGTTCCACTCAGTAGCTTATCCTTGAAAGAAACAAAGTTTGGTGTTGTCTTTTACACTTATCTAGGATGTTTGAAGTTGTCATTAAGGGTGAACTTAATGTAATGTCGTCTTCATCCAAACGTGTTCATTACAACTCGTGATATAATGATTGTCTAGTGGTCGAATTTACCATTGTACTGCCTATCACTATGATTATTGTGAGAACATTATTCTAAGTCATTTGTACACACAATGAGGAATCATTAGACTTGTGAGATCTCAAATATTTTATATTATTGGCATAGTATTTTTATGTAACACAACTCCTTCCTCAGCTCAGGAGCCCATTCCTCTAGTCAAGATTACGAGGGAATGTTAGAATGTGTTTTAATGTTTTCCAGTGGCCTGATGTAATTTTGTACATAGTGTCATAATGATGATCATTATAACATCATTTGTAGAACATGTATACATGTAGCATGGCCTTGTTAGACTTTTGTAATATTGCACACGTACATGTGGATATAGTTTTGGGAGTTATTTGGTGGTGACTAGACTCTTAGGTAATGGTGACCTACACTCACAAGTCATTCTTATTGACTACTTCTCCCTTATCTCTTGTGAACATTAGTGCTTCTGGGAGTGAATTAGTAAAAAATGTTAAAGAAAATGAGGTGGATCCAAATAATATACTTATTGATGATGCAAATGAAAAAAGGTAGAATTTGGTGAAGAATAAGGTAGTGTACACCTGTATAGTAGCATTATAGAAATGAACTATAAATTAAGAAATATATTATATAATTAATTTTTTTAATTTTAATATTTAACGAATTATTTTCACTCCGCTCTTTACTTTTTATCTTTGACTAGTTACATATTTAAAATTATTTGTGAAACTTTGATAATATATATATATAGTAATTTGTTATTTTGTGCCTATTAATTCTACCTTTCATACAAAAAATAATCTAGATAAAAATTGTCCCTGCAAAAGCTTAGAATAAGATATTTATAGTCTGAAAAGTGAAGGTAGTATCCTCCTGCTAGGAGACTTTAATGCTAGAACTATAACTAAACAATTTTTTATCTTTAGCGAGGATTCCAACCCTAATCCTATGTGGCTAGACAAGAACCTTGTTTTAGCTAATAGAATTTATATGGTACTAAGCTAATCAAGCTTTGCAGTTCTCGAGATCTAATCATTTGTAATGGTCTAATGAAGTGTCTGAAATCTAAACAAATGACTTGTATCCATGGGTTGGGTAATAGTGTTGTGGATTATGTGATATCAGATATCTGTATTTACAACCAAATAGTAAATTTTGACCTTTTAAACAACCATGAGTCTGACTCTAATCATATACCTTTAAACCTAACTCTAAACTTTACCATGCACAAAAACCCCCTTGAAGATAACTCTAGTATCCAAAGGCATCTACTTATTGAAAAAAATAAAGTTGATCTCTTTTTAAGGAACTTAAACACCAAATTAAATATTATATCATATAAAAACAATATTGAAGACATCTATCATAATTTTACAACAATCCGCTCTAGCTCCATAACAAAATTCTCTATCAAAGTGTTGTGTAAAAAGAAGAATAGAATTTCCAACCCTTGGTATGATTACGAGTGTAAACTTATTAGAAAATATGATAAGATTAATAGATACAAAGCTCTAATTAAAAGAAAAAGAAAAAAGGCACTACATAAATAGAAAGAAAGAGAATATTTTTCACCTTTCAAAGCTAGATCCAAAGAAATTTTGGAGGCAAATTTTGACTCATAAAACTAAAGAAAATGATATGATTCCCCTGACACACTAGAATTCCTACCTTAAAAATATTTACAAATCACGTAATGTCTTGGACAAATTCCAAAATTTTCTACATAAGATGATGTTTTTTTCTATAGAAGACATAAATTTTGGGGTAAAGTGACTTGCAAACAAGATAGCTAAGGACATTGAGAGCTACCAAGATGAAATATTTAAAATTGGAGGGCCTATTTTGATCCCCTCACATACACAAACTCTTCAATTTAGAAGTCAAGTGGGGATTCCCTAAACCTTGGACTCAAAGCCTCATTATACCTATTTTTAAAAGTGGGGATAAAATAAATCCCTCTAATTGTAGGACTATTATGATTATCCCCATTTTATCCAAGATATATGGAAGTATTTTGGAAGATTTAGAAGTTATAATACACATTTTATCTATTAATGCCCCCCCCCCCTCCCACCCTCTATATAGAGAGAGGGTGGGAGGGGGGTGCATTAATAGATAAAATGTGTATATAATATATACACATTTTATCTATTAATGCCCTCCCCTCCCACCCTCTATATAGAGGGTGGGAGGGGAGGGCATTAATAGATAAAATGTGTTTATATTATATACACATTTTATCTATTAATGCCCCCCCCTATAGAGGGTGGGAGGGGTATAGAAAGTGGGAGGGGGGGGGCATTAATAGATAAAATGTCTATATAATATATACACATTTTATCTATTAATGCCCCCCCCCTCCCTCCCACCCTCTATATTGAAAAAATTAAAAAGAAAATTAAAAAGTGGGTTTATATAATTTAGGATAGATTAAACTTATGATTTTTTAAAACATGAAAAAAAATGATCATTTTAAAGATTATTACTCCACTTAGTAGGAAATTACAAATGGAAGTTTGAAAGTTAGTGATATTTTGACTTCAATTCATGTCGGGCCAAAAATGGCAAATCTACAATATTGTCATTATTTTCACAATAGTGTTAGCAATTATTGATTAACTAAAAAAGAGATCAAATGAATAGAGACATTGTTGGATGATGTATCATTTTTCTCTTATGAGCGCCAATTAATCTACAAAAGGAAGGTACATAAATGAAAAGAGAATAAATGCAACCTGTCTAACCCTCTTTTCAACCCAATAAAAGCATTAGATTTATTAACCCTTTGCTATGGTAACAAAGCAAGATTGGAAGGAATTGTATGCATTAGTTTCCACCTAGGCAAGAGAAAACCTTTAGCTAAGTTTTGATATATCTAACCAAAAGTAAAAAATCATTTACAACAAGATATTTGGGATTAGGAGAAAAGGAACAAACATTAGGAAATAAAGAATGGTTATAAACCTAGATTACATACATGTGATGTCATTATTATCATTGTGGACACAAACTAGGATCTATTGTCTCCAATATAAAAAATGGAAACACAAGCCACACACACAACTAAAAATAAATCAAATTAGTTTGAGTATGTATGACCTAAGTGCCCTTATTGAAGAACATCACCTCCTCACTTACAAGTTTGAAGCTTGCTTGGAGGTGGGAGTAAAGATTTATTGAAGTGTGACTAATGATGAAGCAAAAAATACCACAAGGTGAAATCAACCAATCACACGAGGGAAGATAGAAGCATATGAAGAGGAAGTAACCATTGTAGAAGCCTCCAACAATTGGACGGTTGATGGAAACAATAGGTTCATAAAACCCAATAATATTGAAGTTGAAAGGAGATTACTATAATGTGTGTGTGTGTGTGTGTGTGTGTGTGAGAGAGAGAGAGAGAGAGAGATTAGATATCCTTAATGCATAGGTGGGGTGAAATAAATTGACAAGGGAATGCTTGTGTGAAGTATCTCATTATTGTACTTGTCATTTGAAGGGTATTTCCTCCATGACAATCAACCTATAGGTTTTCACCATCCATACCACAAGGGACAAATCCCTATTGTTATCACTCCAAGAAACCCTTTGTGGTTGTAGACCAAAGGTGCTTGGTAACTTAAGAATATGGTAGATTTGTATGCTTGGAACAATAAGATAACTCAATAGCTAATGAAAGTAACCACTCATCATGTATCTTAATAAAACAGTGCTTTTAGAGAACAATAATCAGACAACAGAGTTGAAAAAGGGGATGAAGAATACTAGTCCAGATAACCAAATACAACCATGTGCAGGGTCATACAAGACAATAAGAAATTCTTTAATCCAAGTTTATGAGCTTAATAAGAAGATGACAGTTCTTAAAAGCTAAACTAAACTGGAATAAAGTGTAGAATCATGAAATATATGAAAGAATCTGATATTGAAAACAAAAGAGGATTGTGATTCTATTATCAGAATAAGAAGTCAAGTACAATAGCTAGAAAATGTCTCTCAGATTGAACCCTTATCTCTTAGAAAAGATAGGCATTTATAGCCTTTTACAATCAATTTTTAAGATACTGAAAACTTGGATCTGTATCTAAATATAGAAAATAAAACTAACTAAATACAATTGATAAGCAAAGACTAGTTCCTAGAACTCGAACTGTCTTCTATGTTGATCTTGACATCTGTACTTCATCACCTTTAGGACTATGTTGTGTCGTGGAAGGGTGAAGGCACCTGTCTTCTGTAGCTGGACTCTTTTAATAACCATAACCGAAACTTTAGTTGACCAATTTAGCATTTGGTCTCAAAATCTCCACGAATCTCTGATGCTGAGTGTTTCTTGATTAGGTGGTTAATCTTTCGATGCTCTCAAACCCTTTTTAAATACTTCAAAATTTCCTCGCTCCGGCTTTGCTTTCCAAAAATTTATTTATGTACTTTCACCAGCTAATTCACCTTACGATCTGCTGGTTAGTTGGTGAAAGTTCTACTTTTCACCAGCTAACTGGTTGTAAATTTACCCTTTGCGCTGGTGAAAGTTTTGTCTTTGGCCAAAAAGGAACCTTTCATCTCCAAAACCGTTGTTTTACCAAAAACTTAGTGTGCCTTTGATTTATCTCCCTGCATATTCACAGCAACCTGGGCCAGTACCTGTAGATCTAGATGTGACTTACTCTTCTGCTTCAATTTCTTAATTTTCCTCTTAAGGCGTTTTGCTAACCACCACAAACTGTTATAGTCTTTGACACTCTCACGAGCCAACTTTCTCAAATGCTGCATTTGTCTTTGCAAAATTGTCAGATAGGGATTTGTATCTTACCTTGATTACTCTTTCCAAAACCTCCTGTTGTGCAATCACCTCTTTCAGTTCCTTAATTTTTTGTGATTTCTTTGACTTTTTACTCTTTGATGTTTCACCTTCATCAATGGGAGTAAAAGTCTCACGGTCTTGTGCAATTTCTATGGAGTGTTCAGGGCTTTTAATGGCTAGACTTTCATCTTCTTGCTCTGGCTCTGTTTTCGAGTCTGTGTATGGAAAATTGAGAATATTTGTCTTTTTTACTATAGGCTGCTCTGAATTGGTTTCAAAATATAATTTTTTCTTTGCTCTTTTAGACTTTATGCTGGAAATCCTGTCCTCTAGTGGTCCTAGAAGAGCTCTCCTCCTCCTTGAGCTGCTCTGAGGAGTTAACTGCTTTTTTCCAGCTTTCTTCTGCTCATTCATGGGTTGAGTTTGGGTCTCAAAGCCTTCCCAAAAAAAGAAAATGTTGCCAAGTCCTTCCTCTTTGTCTTAGTTCTTCTAGAATTATCAGTTTGATCAAGCCAAAATGACAGAGGGTGTTTTTCATACTTAGAGGTTCAGCTCTAATCTTTTTACATACTTTGGTTAGGATTTTGTGAAGGAAGAAAGGTAAATTCAGGAGGGTCTTCCATGTGAAATGATCTAAAAGTTTGAAATTATATAGCATTAGCTTGTCATACCTTCCTTCTGAGGTGATATAGAGTTGAATTCATTTAAACAGGTCATGTCATTTATCTTCCAGATGAGAAACTAGCATGCTTTTCTTCCAGGTGATATCTTTGAATTCTACCTTAAGGTATACCCTAAAATTCAAATTCTTGGTTGTTGTTGTCTTAAACCAGCTTTGGCCTGTTCTGGGTAAGCTGGTTGTTGTGGCAATGGCAACTTCATCGACTATCATTTCTACAGAACCCACAGTAGCTCTGTTTCCATCATATGATTTAGCAAATGCTTCATCTATTATTTGGTGGCAACCATTTTGTAACCTTTCAACATAACTCATGCAGCCTGTGTCTGAGAAACGTTTTTGCACATCTGGATGAGACTGTAAGAATGACAGGCTATCCAATTCTTTCCTCAGCAATAAACCACTTCATTTCCTATGCCATCTATGACTCGAACCTCGGATAATTGGCAAACAATGTCACGGTAATTTCCTGATTGAGCCAAGGTTTGGCGCTGGTGAAAACTCTCGGTGTTGCCAATTCAAATATGAAACCATACCATATTACCTGTGAACAGTGCGTGTTCAAAATATGAAGTGTTGATTTGATGTCGCCAGGTGAGTGGTACTGCTCCTTTACCTGTGATGATGAATGTGAATTCGTCATCTCCAATGCTATCATTGTTGAAGCATGCAATCACGAGCACGATCCGCCATAATATATGATTAAAACGTGCATAACGGTATCCTCATCATCACTTTCTTCGACTAGTGCCTCGTAATGATTATGTGACGTGTGTCGAGCGTGTCTATTTTTTATTTCTAGAATTATGGAAGAAAACCCCGTGTTTAGCGCTTTCACCAGCTAGCCAGTCTGCGGAAGAGTACACTTTAACCGTTGAAAGATGTTGCTTTCACCAGCTAACATCAACCTTGAAACATGCGTTAGCTGTTGAAAATCTTTTCACGAAATTTTACAAAAACAACCTTTATGGATCAACTTATTTCTAAGGCATGAATTTAAAACCTAAGTTTTTGACACTAGAAGAATCTAAAAATAAATAGAGAATCCTACAGATGACCATGCTATTACCTACAAAATGAAACCAAGTGACTGATTCATTTTGGGAGCTAACACCTACTACATGTAACTCCAGAGGAAATAATCTTCTATTTTGTAAGTAAGTGGAAACCATAGGGCACATACACAATATAAAAAGAAACAATGGTTTCAAGTGCACATTGAGACCACTCAAGGTAAAGGAAAGTTTGAATAAGTAAACTCAAAGACCATGCCCTAACATATTAGGGATGTTCTATTATACTCACTAGAGGTGTTGTAACTTGCTATTAAACCCCGACACTTGGATGTCAGATGATGTATTTTGGTATCATTGGGTGGCATTAGAGAAATTTTGAGGTCTAAAATGGGCCTCCCAAGAAAAATAATAAAATAATAGTTGAAATAATAAAGTAAGAGTTATGAATTTTAGAAGGGAAAGAAAGAGAACTACTTTTTTTAAATCATATTTTCGACTTATCTCCTTATAATTTTACTCAAATTTCAAGATAAGTCAAAAATATGATTAAAAAAAAGGTAGTTTTTGTTCTTTCCCTCCAAAACTATTTACCCATATGGTTGACAACATCATCTTGAATCATATTGGTTCTTTTAAAGTTGATGTTGATAGCAATTTTTTTGTTTTAAGGCCCATTTTTTACCTCAAAATTTCTCTAATAGTAGTCAATTGGACCAATGAGGGGTTTCAACTGGTTAGATCATACCCACTAAAGTGGTCCCAAGCAAGTCGATTGTAAACCACTAGGTGCACAATAAGCCAGGAAATGTGGATTTTCTAGTCGCTTTGGGACCACTTTAGGGGATCAAAGTAGACCAATCAACCTTAGTTTAAGGGCAATTGTTTGCACGTTTAAGTATAAATAAATGATCGCTTTGATAGATCTATATGGTAAAATATTATGTTATGTTAATGTATATTGTGCGTTAATGATACAACGGTATTCTTAAACATTGTTGACACCACTTGGATCTATTTCTACTTATGCAATGCACTTGTGAATTCTGACATGGTATCAAAGCTTAGGTTTTGAATATACTAGCTTGGTTCTATAATTGCAAGGCATTTTGGAGGTTATCACATCACATGAAGACAATACATGTGTTTGAACTACTGAGAAGACAAAATTCTAGAAGGAATCAACTCATTTGGACTTGCAAGTCTTGAATCAAGGTTTTGTAGAAGTGATATAGGTTCAACGCAAGAGTTTGTGTTGCTCAATGAGCACAACTATGGAATGTGAGCACAAGACATGGAGACTTTGTTGAAGAGAAAATTGTTGTGACAGTCTATAAACATCACTGCTCTTAACCCTCAAGATGAACATAAGAAGTCCATGGTTAATGGAAAGAAGGATGAAGTTGTAGGTGTTATGTCAATATACATCTCAAGGGAGATTTAATTTCATACCAATGGAATCAACTGCCTGAATGAAATATGGAAAAATAATAAGACGTTGAGAGGAAAAGTTGATGAAAGTTAAATTATGCAACTCAAGAAGATTTGATCTCTCGGGATTAAGGATTGTCTAACTCGTTGGAAAATTGGGCTTCAATAAAAGAATATGGTAAGGAATATACCTTTGACTCATTTTTATTTTTGGTTATTAGGGCATGGGAAATATGTTTGATGGAGGAAAACTTAAAAAAAAAAACAGTATGTGCATTTCGGTAAGAGAAAAGACCAAGACCAATTGAATTACAGAGAAAGAGGTCAAGATGGAAATCAGGATAAAATCCATGGTGAATACTATGATAAAAATCATGAAGATCAAATCAACACAAAAAAAAAAACATGGAGGTGATAGTCAACCAAAAACTGAGAAAATCAAGAATAAGAAGACATGTTATCAGTCTGGAAAGATAGGAAATTTTGAGAAGCCATGTAGGAAGAAGGTTTGTGACCCTGAGGAGAAGATTAATAGGCTTGAAGGCTGACATATGACCAATCAATCAGTGATGCACTCAAGACAACAAAGAAGGTGACATTAAGCATATATAATTTTTTAGTTTCTTTCAGTTGTTATATGCTCCTGCTTCTCAAAAGGAATGGATTGGTGACTCTGCTTGTTCACGTCACATGCCTAAGGATGCTTCTCTTTTTTCTTCCTTGATTGAGGAAAAAGAAGAGAAGATACATTTTGTAGATGACTATGCACTTATTATTGGGAGTTCTAGGTTTGATTGTGAGATTGGTGTGATCATTGGCATTTACCATGTAACTAATCTTAGTGAAAATCTATTATTTCTACCATAACTCACCAAATTGGCAAGAAAGCTAAATTTTGGACATAAACGTTTGTTGTGAAGGATATCAACAACAATTTTGAGGTTGTTTCTAAGGGTATACTTGATCCCAAGGATGGACTATATAAGGTTTTGGTGACTCTAGGGTGCAAAAAAATGAAATTGGTATTGTTTGCACTTATAGCCAAAATTAATGATAGAGATTAAATTTGGCGTGAAAGACCCGGGCATCTAAAATTCAAAAGTATTAATTTGGTGATTAGGTTGAATATGCTTTATGGACTCCCTAGAATGGTTCCTCTAAACATCATATGTTAGTGTTATGTTCTTCATAGGCATCACCCAAAAAGGATTGAGAAAGGAAGTCTTGCAAGGAAAATTCACAGCAGGAGCTTGTGCATAATGACATTTGTACAATGAATCAACCATCTTTAGTGGGTAAGGTATTGTCTAACCTTCATTGATGATTTTTCCAAGTTTACTTGGGTTTACTTCTTAAAACAAAGGATAAGGCTTTTGAGAAATTCAAAAATCTTAGGGCATTCATTGAAAAACATGTGATCGACTTGTGAAATATTTGAAGTCTGATAATAGAGGAAAATATGTGAGAAATGCCTTCGAAGGATAGTTATCTTAGAATGGTATCTCATGGCCAAGAAAAATTCCTTACACTCCTTATCAAAATTGTTTTATTAAGAATAAGAATAGAACCTTGATTAAGATGGGTAGAATTTCACGTCACGCAAAGGGAGTATCGACCAAATTTTGGGAAGATGTTATTCCCTACTCAACTACAATCTGAGTAGGGTTCTGATCAAGGTCATGTGGGATGTCACTCATCTTGAGAAATGGAGTGTAATGAAGTCATCCATCGAACATATTGGAACCTTTGGATGCATAGCTCAAGTTCATATTGCAAATGACAAATGCAAGACTTTGGATCCCAAAAGTCAATATCGCATCATGGTTAGCTACTCCAAAGGGTCAAAATCCTATCAACTATATGATCTGACAAAGAAATAAGTGATCAGTGGAAAAGATTTTATATTTGATGAGCAAGGTTTGGGTCCTAATCTATTGACATATTTTAGTGTTTTAGGTTGTGGTTCAGTGAAAATTTTGCAAAAAATTGAATTGGCTAACTTGATTTTTCCATCGACCAAGGTATATGAACCAAATTCTAGTCTCTACAGCCAAATTGACTTTGTGATTATGAATCCATTAATAGCATGGTTGAATCTTTTCATAATGGATGTATTGCAGAGACATCTCCTATTAGGAAGATTCAGTATCCCATATCAAAAACAAAGACCATTGAGATTTTTGGTAGTGATATTGATGATATAATTGATTCAAGGAAGACTAATGGGAAAAAACAAGTTAGATTCGCAATGATGCCACATGTGCTAGAGGCATGTGATCCCGAAACATATGTCAATACACATGATAGGACTAAATGGGAGACTGTTATGACTAAAGAATATAATTATTTTCTGAGGAATAAGACTTGGGAATTGTTTTCCTATCCACAAGGAAAGAATGCATTGAAATGAAAATGGGTCTGTAAGGCCAAGTTTACTTCAGATGTTGTTGTTGAGAGACATAAATCTCACTTGGTATCAAAAGGTTTTTCTTAGCGAGAAGGTATTGACTACACAAAAAAAATTGATATGTAGCCAAGATGAATTCAATCTAAATTGCTCTTGTTCTTCCTACAAATTTTGGTTGGGAGCTACATTAGAGGGATGTGAAGAGTGCCTTATTTCGTAGCGACCTTATTGAGGATATCTATATGGATCAGCCACCTAGTTTTGTGCAAGACAAAAATATTGTGTGAAGATTAAAAAGAACTTTGTATGTTTAAAGTTTCTTCTTGAATAATTGCACTTCAAAAGTTAATGTTTAATTATGAAAGAACCTTTATATAATTGTGTTGATCGAAAAAGCATTGGACTTGAGAGATATTTCTCTGAATGGCACCTCGGGCATGGTCTAAGAAGATAACTTATTTCTTCAACTTGGTTTCAAGTGGTATGAATCAAAATACAGTTTTTATGTGTTGCATGTGAATGATGTGGGTGATTTGGTTATCGCTGGAAATAATGGTGACTCAATTTTGTATCTAAAGTCAAAATTGACATTTGAACTAATTGACTTAGGTTTTTTGCATTTCTTTTTTGGCATCCAAGTATTGCAATTGGATGATGATATCTTCATTTATCAACCAAATTGTGCTTTTGATTTCATGAAGAGATTTAAAATGGAAGATAGTAAGCCATGTTCCTCCATTTAAATGGGGAGTTAAGTTAACTAAGGAATATGATTCTCTAAAATTCGATGCTACTGTGTACTGACAACTTCTAGGCAGTGTTATTTATCTGACTCATCATAGAAATGATATTTGCCTTTGTTGTTAGTCTAGCCTCCACGTTCATGCAAGATTGGAAGGAGAGCCATATAAATGCTACAAAGAGGATCGTTTGGGATATCAAAGGTGCATATCAGCGTCGCATTAAGTATTTCAACATAAATTCAAATTAGTTGATTGAATATACAAACTTTGATTATCATGGTGATGGGGATGACTGAAAGTCAACTTTCAAATATGTGTTTCATCTTGGATCTAGTCAAATCGTATGGTCATTTAAAAATTAGTGGGTTGTTTCTTTATCGACCATTGAAGTTGAATACAAAGGAGTGGTAAATGTTGGGATTGAGGTAGTTTGGATTTGCACCTTGAATGGAGAGTTTGGGTTTTCTCATGGAATCAACTACAATGTATTGTGACAATCAAAGAACAATACAAGCATCTCATAATCCCATTGCACGTAAGATGAAGCATATTGATCTTCATGCACATTAGCTCTCATGGTCGATATAGGAGAATGTGGTAACTCTTATTTATTGTAGGACAAATAATCAAATTGTTGATCTCTTTAGTAAGTGTTGACAAAGGAAAAGTTTGTTAAACTTTGACCTATGCTTGGGCTTCTGGAAGTTGTCATTTAGTGGGGCACTAAGATAACTTAAACCTCCTAATCCTCCAAAAAGTTGTGTTGAAAGGGGGGTGTTGTAATTT